>QFEW01011489.1:1689-13389 GCA_003316525.1 Termitomyces eurrhizus
AGAACCTCTCAGGAACCTGGAGCAGCCCCCACCAGTACTTAAAGAATAGCTACCCATTTGTCGTACTTTAGTCTTGATATTACATTGATTGTTTGCATGCCCTTTGTTTGACTAGTATGCTCTGACTGGCACGCTTTGACTGGCATGCTCAACTTCTTTGCATGCTCTTAAGATTGGTATGCACTTTGCTACTTAAGCTTTACTAATTGGGTCTTATCTTAGAACCCCCAGTTCTCAACTCAACTCTTGTCTCTTAATCCTTTCAACTTTTTGCAATTCCCAGACTAAGTCCCTTACTCCCAGAACCCTCTGTTTGTGTCTTGAACCCTGGAGCATACCCCAGAGTTCCAGACATCTGAGTACATGTAGATCAAGTCTGCCTCATAAGAGCATTGCTTTCCCAGAAAGCCACCAACTCAGTGGAACCTGACACTGGTTCTTTGTGCACTGCAATTTAAAATTTTAGAGCACATCTGCATGCCAGAAGGATGAATTCCTGAAGAGAGCCGATTAGTATTTCTGGAGAAATGGGGGTCTGTCATAACCTCCTGGAAGTTTGCATGTTTCTAGGCACAGTAGGTGTCCTTCGCATGTTCATACACCATTTTTCACATTGGGTGCATGCTCTTAATTGCTTAACTTGTTCTGAGGTCCTCTGTGAATTTGGACCTGATCAAATTAACGCCCAAAAGGATTTAGTGAAGGCGCTACAGAAAGCGAAGCCATTGGTGCCTATCAACTATACTACTCCTGATCCTGTTATACTTGCCATTGATGATGCCAACTGTGGTTGAGTGCGCTGGACATATACGCAGTACAACACCGTCTCCAGCGCTTGGCATGCATAGTTGTGAGAAGTCCTGACAGGGTCCCGGTGTGCTTGAGCGGAGGTGATAGAACAATGTGCTAGATTATAGTGCCTCGGATGCTACATGGCAGACAGTAAGTGTCGTAGTTTAAACAGAGATATAGAAGAAAAGATGAGTAGCACAGCGTATTGTGCCTGTAGGTAGCACCGTAAATGACGAAGATGAGATAGATGAGGCTAGTGCCTGACTTAGTGATGAAGTGAGAGAAAGCTAGCGTGTTTTGAATGCTAAGTGTAACTGGGTGCTTAAGAGGTTACGATTTGTTGTTATATACATGTGAAGTACATATTTTATATACTATGTGCTACCGTGTTTGCCAAGATAAAAAGTCCATCTGCGGCACTACCTCCTAGTGCCTCTCCTCATGGTTTCCTCTAACGGTGACCTGTCAACGGCGACCTTTTGCACATGGATGACAGCGACCAACGACATTATGACCCATGGCGACCAACGGCGACTCTATATTGACTTAGAATTATACGAGTCTGCTCACTTTTACTATAACTCCGATTGGCCAGGCTGTTCCAGGGTATCCTCGACAGACACCGTGAGCGCTAATGTCAGCGCTACTCATTGTACCAGTTCCTGACAGGTTCAGATGTCAGGTTTAAGTATATCCTGTGCTGCTGTCATTGATCCTTTTAGACTTCTGATTGAAGTGCCTTGTCAAATGGCAGCGCCTGCTGCTGACTTTTTCTGGAAGTGATCGGGGTTTGGTTAGAGTCCCCTCCTGCCATTGTGTTAGTGCTCTACATTCTGAGCCTTCTTTGTCCTTGGAATAGGTGAATGGAGTGTGCTGAAGGCCTGGTAGCTGGCAATTAGAGTAAATGGATAAGTCCTGTAGTAGAGTGCCAGAGCTAGAGCTGCTCTATATCCCGAACTGGTTGCTAGAGTCTTCAGTATGTTAAGTGTCAGTTGGCCTATAATGTCCCTTGATGCGCTCAGTCCAAGTAGAAGCCTATCACTGTTGACATCTCATATATTGCAGTCAGCTTCTCTTTATGTCAGTATGATGGTGCAAATCAAAAAATCAGACACTACAATTGCTTCAAATTGATTACCCTTAATGACAGAGAATCATGCTATAGTCAGCCCAAGCTAGAGGTATATGGCTTGTTTTGATTGTTTCAGGTGCTATGAATGTATCTCATTGGAGTTCAAAATCTGATTGTCAAAGTTGACACACGCTACATCAAAGGAATGCTTCAGAATCCAGATATTCAACCTTTGGCCAGTATGAATTGCTAGGTAGTAGCAATACTAATGTTTCACTTCAAATTAGTGCATGTCAAAAGCACATTTCATGGACCAAATAGATTATCAAGATGACCAAGACAGCCAGAAGACAAGGTGCTAGACAAATGCAACAATGACATATTTGACAACTGGATTGACTGGCTGCATGGTTTTGTACATATCATTCAATTATCTATTCCAGCACTTTGTGAAGATCAGCCAGTACACCCAATATTCTGTATCAACCCAAGCCATATCAGGCATCATCAACTTTTTACACGGCCAGTATCTATAATGTTGCTAAGCCATCTAATGATCTAAAGATAGTCAAGGAACCCAGACCCTTGTGGAAAGATAGTCACAACCTACCATATTCAGTGGTACCTCATAGCGCCAAAGCTAAGTCAGAAGATCAATGAGTTGACCAGGTTAGAAAGTGGCTACAAAATTTGCGCTGACCATCAGACCTTACGGATACAGAATATACCATTTTTATTCGATACGTGACAACTTTCTTCATAGTTGAAAATTGACTTTGGCAACGGAATAGGGCTGGCACCCACAAAATAATAATCAAACCAGACAGTCAAATCAGAATTCTATGTGCTATGCATGACAACTTGAGATACCAGGGACTCTATACGATGAGGGTGAATCTATTGGAGCATTTTTGGTAGCCTCAAGTTAGTGCCAATATTGTGTGGTATATTTGCACCTGTCATCTTTTCCAAATCCAACAAACACATCAAGTTCTTATTCCTCCCACTGTAGCAACACCAGTGCCATTGTTTGGAAAGATATACATTGACACTATGCACATGCCCAAGTTGGAGCACCACAAGTACATCATCCAAGGAAGATGCTCCTTAGTATACTGGCCAGAGTTTTGGATGCTCCAACAAGAAAACACAGATGCTATAGCTAAGTGGCTCTTTGAAGACATTATCTGCAGATGGGGAGCCCTTCACGAGATTGTTACAGACAATGAGGTGCCTATAGTCAAGGTGCTTACTGTCAGGGGACTCCTCATTTCTTCCTTTTCCTACTTCTTATCTCTTCACTCTCTCTTTATTCATTCTCTTATTTCTTCTGACATTATTTCATTTTACTGTTTCTATTCTTTCAACACTATCTGTTAGTACTACTCTCAGCCCTTGAGATGCTCTGGTTCTTTAGCTACTATTCAGACAAGTGTGGGCCCTTCAGCACCGCTTCCAGACTGCTTATTTAAGCCAGAGTTTGCCTTTCTGACTTCTAAAGTCCGGAGTTTTCCTGCCTTGTTTGCACAGTTGTTTGGTTAGTCAATTTTCGAGTTTTTAAGGTTTTGTTGTACTGTACAGTTGTTTCCCATGCTTCAGAAGCCCCAGAAGTGTCCAACCTGGCATAGGGAATCCCTAGACTTGTTCTCTTTGGATCTCTCTCTGCCAGGTGAGTAGTTATTATGATATTGTCAGTACATACTCTAATGCACTTTGGATCTCCCTCTGCCAGCTGTGTGACTGAGCCACAGCCTCTAGAGCTCGCCCTAGCACTTACTTATCTCGCAAAGAAATACAATATTCAGCACATTCAAGTCTCAGGATACAACAAACACACCAACAGTATCGTAGAAAGGCCTCATTTCAATGTTAGACAGGCTTTATTCAAGGCGGTAGATGGCAACAAAAGTCACTGGAGTGAAGCGACCTATTTGGTCTTCTGGTCTGAGCAAGTTACTGTATGAAAAAGGATGGGCTGTTCACCTTACTACACTGTGACTGGCACCTATCCCCTTCTTCCAGCAGATATTGTGGAGGCAACTTACTTACAACTCCTGCCAAACTCAGTATTATCTTCCACCAACATGATCGCCAGGCATGCTATAGACTTACAATGACAAATGGAGGACCTTGAGCATCTACATGAGGTAGTATTTCAAGCTAGACGACAGGCTGCACTACAATTTGAAAGCAAGCATAGTGCCACAATTTGAGATTACAACTTTGCAGCTGGAGCGCTAGTACTAATGCACAACTTAAAAATCAAAGTTACCCATAACAAAAAGATGCAACCTAGATATCTGGGACCCCTCATAGTAGTTTCCTGCAATAGGGGAGGTGCCTACATACTCTGCAAGTTGGATGGCTCAGTTTTGCATCAACCAGTAGTGGCGTTCCAACTCATTTCCTACTTAGCATGTGCACACATTTCATTACTGTCGGCACTGGACATTGACACAGCCAAATTTTGAGAGCTTGAAGAGACTAAGTTAGTGGACAATGACGAGACTGCCTTGGATAACAATGACAAGCAGTAAATGAAGACAAAGGATAGGGTGCTAGCTGTTAGCGCCCCTTGATCAGACTTAAGCCAGCATCTATGAAAAATAAATTAAATAAATATCCTCGGTCAAGTATAGGACAGACTACGGCTATAGCTAAAACAGGTTTCTACATTAAGTCAACAAGGCCCTCTAATGTGTTGCCCTGGGCACCTATACTTGGAAGGCTGGCAAGACGTTTGAGGAGAAGGAGGTACAGGAGGAGTGCCTGGAGAGGGCATGGAAGGAGCGCCTGGAGGTGGCATGGGTGGAGCACTGGGTGAAGAGAATGGTGTATCCTCACTGTGGTGAGGATCTAGCAATGTGAAAGGGAAAGTGGTGTGTTTGAACATGGCCCTCTGGACAGCGGCAGTGATGAGGGCAGGTAGGGGATGCTATGGGAGCTCCTTTTGGGGCAACTTTGGGTTAACGATCTGAAGGAGAAGAAAAAGGGATAGGAACTAACCAAGCTTCCAGTTTTGTGAAGAAGGTGCCTCATACTCACAGCAGTACCAGTAATGAGAGGCTACAGGGTGCATGAGCCTTACTTAAACTATGCGCTAACCAAAACTTACTGTGCCCAAGGTGTCATCCATCACAATTAGCCACTCCTTGAATGCAGCAAGAAGAATTTGGTAGTGATACACCAGCATCATTACATCACCATTCTCATTGGGAAAACCTCTGGTAAGCATTTGAGAGAAGAATAATTCCAGGTGATCTAGGATTACAGGGCAATAAAGAAGTTTGGGCTTGTTGATGAGAGTAAAAAGTACTGGCATGACATACTGCTGACAGTTTACAGTAGCCAGACTCCATAAATATACCCCCAGCTACTTGCAGGGTCAAGAGGACTTAGGAATTCTTACATGTGCACAATCATCATGAGAGGAGGGGCAACATCACAGATACATTTTATATTCTACAACATGGAAATCAAATATCTAAAATCTGTCAGTTCAGTGGCACCATGAAAAAGAAGGGGTCGCCTCACATAAGCGACATGGGAGGCAGACATGCATCAGGGATTGGGCAAAAGAAGAGGCCTGTGAGGAGGCCTCCATTCTTTGGGAGGACTACAAAAAAGCTGACCACCAGTAGATGAGTGGAGAGACTAGCAGGGCAACATGGTTAACTAAGAAGAGAGAAAAGAGGTAATGAAGTGACAAACCAGAAAGTGGCTCTCTTCCAGCAGCAGCTCAAGATGCTCTTTTGTCTCCTTGGTTGAGATTTGCTTTATTTGGTGACTATTAGAAGAGAAGAGGAACAAAAAAGGCAATAATGCACCTGAAAAATGCAACTCCAATTCTTCTTCATACCAAAACGAGTCAAAGGTGTGTTGTCGTTCCAAATCTTGCAAGCAGCGCACAGTATCTGACAGCAATGACCTAACTCAACAACTCCATTGGTCAGTCCTGGCATGCTGCCAGCCAGGTAGTGGTGGAAGAATGAGGTAGTGCACTCCAGAAAGGTTGGGGGATCAATCATGACATGAACTCGATCACAGCAGGGAGACCACATCATGCTAGTTGGGCTTTCTATCATGAAGACTGATGAGATTCAGTTGATGCATGGGCAATTTATAGGACTCGGGCAGTGTTTCAACTAGCAACAGTATGGGAGGACACTTCTCAAGAGACTTGAACCCTGACGAGGATGCAAGCCAATAGGAAATGCTTGACTCATTTTTAGTTTGTGCAAAGAGAAAGTTAACCTTTGAGATCTAGTGCTTATACCCACCATCATCAAATAGCCACAAGCAATCAGTGGCACTCTATTTCTTATACATTAAACTTCTTGCATGAATTGACTTATTATCTACAGATGATACCCATTTCTTTCTAGGCTGGTGCAATATTGGCTATTGGGCAGTGCTGGCAAAGGGGTTTTTGTGCTATGAGGGTCTACTGAGTGTTTCCCCTTTTTCTTATTTTTCTTTTGGTTACTTACAAAACTGACAATTTTAGAACAAAAAGGGGGAGGAGCGTTTAATTTTAGTACAAAGCTACATCAAAATACATATCAAAAAGTGACAAAGTCCACAAAGTTCAAAGTGCTACAGGCTGGTGATGATGCATCAGACTGGGAAGGAGCAGGATTGCCCAAAGGAAGCAAGTCCCCATCCTAAATGGCATTACTTGCTTGCCACTCGAGTGCATCAGTAATGTCATCATAGAGCTTGAGCAGAAGGAGCTCACAGTGCACTAAGGTAGAGACACAAGGATGCAGAAGAGCAAGTTCACAACCAACAACATTGGTCGCATCCTCAATGGGGCAAAGTTGCTGGCAAAGGTTTGTGGAAGGACAGAGGGGAGTAACAGGATAGGAGAATTTGTCCCTGAGCCAAAGGAAGGCATTGCCAGAAATGTGCATAGCAGGAGGAGGTGTCCAGAAGGGATCAAACTTAGCAAAAGTTAGAAAAAGGAAGAGAAGAAACCAATGGGAACAAATGTACTTGAACAGTTACAGGAGCATGGGAAGTCCACTCATGGCGCTTGCTGGGGGACATGGCCCTAGCAGAGAATAGGTAGATGCCATAAAAAGGCAAATATCTCCAGCAGCAATGGCACTCATTCTGGGCCACTAGAGTCTCTTTGGACTCTGGTGCAGTAGAGGACTCACAAGTACTAGAAAAAGAAGAGAGGCTGCAGGGAGGAGTAAGAAATGGAGTAATAGGAAGAGTGACAGGAGAGGCACTAGCCACAATCAGCTCGGGAGTAGGGGTAGCGCCGGTGACAGACATGATGACATCTTTGGCAGGAGGAATATCCACAACAACAGGGAAAGGAGTGGGGGACCTGGTGACAAAGGAGTTGAGCATAAAAGAAAAAAAGACAAGAAGACCATGCACCGGTTACCACTAGGGCCACTCTGATGAGAGTTAGTGGCGATAGGGGGAGTAAGGCAAAGCAGAAGAGTGTGTACCACCAACAGTGCATTGATATCAATGATGGGCTCAGCTTCCTCATCATCCTCTCCCTCAGCATCCCTCTCAGTATCCTTCCCTTCATCAGTAGATAACTCAGTGGTAGACCAGACCACAGGAGTAGCAGGCACTTACTGGGACTCTTGCTAGGAGAAGCAACAACAGGCTTACGTTTCAAAGGAATGGGACAATGAGGAGAGCAGGCAAAAGGTGCTGCCACAGTGGTGTCATCCCAGGTAGTAGGAAGTGCTAGGCTTGCAGCACTAATCACGGTGGGTTGGTTAGTAGCTGCTAGATTGCATTGCTGCAGCACAAAGTTATGGGCATTATAAACCAATACTGCACACTCATAGTTTCTTTGCATGATGGCATCCCTACTGTGCTTATAAGTACAAACTCTGTCAAAGGCACAACCCCATTTCAATGTGTTGCATCAGTAGCAAGGAAGAGAGGCAGTAGGAAACCAACATCTCTCAGGATTGTTTTTAAACCAACACTTATCACACTGGAAAAGAAGTTAGCGACAGCATCAACTTATAAAGGACAAATAAGTACTCACTGTGCCAATCTTTGCCCTAAACGCATAATGCTCCAGGGGTGCAACTGTAACCTTCTTCTTAGTGCCAAGCACTTGGACACTAGCTGAGACGCTAGTATCAATGATGGTAGTATCATGGTGAAGACACAACAGGTCACAAAGCTCCACATTGATGAACATAGTTTGGTTGGGCACCTAAAGATGGCAAGATCAGGTGCTAAAGGCTAGTGATCTTAAAAGAAACACTTACAACATACAAAAGGGCAACACGAGCAGGAAGATTGACCTGGGAAGCAAAGTCAATAAAGAATTAGAAGTGGGAAACCAAAGATGCATGGTATGTTTGGGAGGGCTAGCATGAGCAGGGGGCACTTGATCAATAACAACAGCAAAGTTATGGGGGGAAGGCAAGAAGTAGTATGAGTTGGTCCAGGCCAAGGCTCACTGGAGGTAACAGCAATCCGTTTGATGGCCGAATAAGGAGGTGCAGTATGACTGAGAGAAGCAGCGCCACAAAAAGAACTGCCAAGAATGGGAGAAGGCTGGACAGAAGCAGAAGAGGGAGGAGCAGTAGGAGCAGAAGAGACAATAGAGACTGACAGAGCACTAGGGAGACTGGCAATGGTGGCCGACATAGTGGCCAACTACTCAAGGTCAACATCGGGAATATGGGAAAGAGAAGGGAAAGACTTACTTCACCAACCTTGGTACTAGCCAACAATGTGTTGATGTTGTTGAATAACAAGGGAGCCTAGTATGGGTGCTGAACATTAGCACCACAAAACCAAAATCAAACGTAAAAACTTACAAACAAGTCCATGAATAGGCACAACCAATCAGCACCTTCATATTTGCAGTACCGGGCCATGCACCACTTACAAACCTCAACACTCCACACCCAGGAACTGTCAGAGCTGCAGACCACCAACCATTGCCAATAGAGCTGCATTGTGCCAGGAACAGTTTGTGGTGCATCTGCAAAGCTGACAGACTTAGCATGATTGAACAAATAAGAGGCTTTAGCCAGGAAATTGCAGAGAGCAGAGACATCAAAATTAGACATGCTGAAAAAATGAGACAAAAAACACAAGAAGGAGAAGAGCTGGAAACAACTTTTATAAGGCACTGGTGGCATCATATGGACTGTAGCACTGATGATGCCCAAAAGTTGATCAGTAGCAGATATGGTTTATGGCTACTGACCTGTGTAATAATGCGTTGGGCATGCTAAGATTGAAGGAGTCCTGGGCAGTTCCCAGAGAACAAGCCAGAAAATGAGTTGAACAGCAAGATTCAGTGAAAGTCAGTAACAATATTCAGCAAGGAGGGTGTGCCAACGATGAAGTGTGCCTAAAAAGGGTAGGAGTTGAATATGGATAAGTGTAGCAAGAGGACACAGAAAGGAAACTAGAGGCTTAGCAATGACTAAGCTGTGTGATGCCTGCTGTAGGTGCAAGGCGTGTAGATTCCATAAGTGTAACTGCAGCAAGCAGGCTAAGAGTGTTCAGACAATTGGCAACTATAAACTTAGTCAGCTCAAAAGAAATCTGATGAGGTGAACTGTGGGGTGTAAAGTGGGTACTCTGTTCTGTTTTAACTAATAACAATGGTAAATATTTATAGTAAAAATGAGTTCACCATTGCTAAGCAACTAAGCATCACCAAGGATCAGCGAACTAGAAAGAGTGTAAGTAGTTGCCATGTATTAAACTAAATATCAAGAAGTTAATGAAAATGCTGTCTGTCCAAGTAACGAGAAGGCGCTAAGCAGTGCCAGGCACCAAGGTGAAACGCCAAGCTGTCAGTCATGGAGAAATGCCATTATTCTAACTCATAAGCGCTGCTGCTGGCTAGCAATACCACGTGCTGCCTAAGTGATGCCATCTGTCAATGCTTGCCAATGGTGTGATGCCTGCTGTCACTTGTCATTCCTGCTGCTGTCAGCGCTATCACTGATTGGGTACGTCGCTGATGACGCCCAAAGTTTGGTCAGTAACAAATATGACTATAGTGTTACTGTACCAATTGCTTGTGTTGGGCGTGCTATAAGTGATGTGAGGAGTCCTGGGCAGGTCCCAGAGAACGCGCCTGTGAAAATAGGGAAAAGTCGGTAAGAAAGTCGGCAAGTGTAAAGCGCTAAGGTAAAGCGCTTATGAAAGAAGCGGTAAGTGACACAGCAATGTGAGCGGCAAGAGCACGGTAAGCTTAGCAAAGTCTAAGCGTCAATAATGCCTGCCATAGTTGCAAGGCACGAGTGTGTCGAGTGTTGGTGAATGTCTGCAACTGCCGATGAGTTCGTCGTTGCCGACCATAAATGAGCTCTTGAGCGTAAGGGAGACTGAAGAAAGGGGAGCAGGAAACTCTGGTCTATTGTTCTATGTGTATGTACAGGTCGGTAAGTACTTTATATACTACAAGGAGTTCACCGTCGCCAGTGACCAACCATTGCCAAAGTGCGGTAAACTGGAAAATTTCATAGGAGTAGCTCCAACGGTTTCAGATCCCTACCGTCCATTCAAGCACCTTAGCGACGCCAGGCAACAGATCGCGAAGCTAAACCATCAATCCATCACCCTTCTGTCTGTCCAAAAGGCTTAGCGGTGTCAGGCGCCAGATCGAGGCGCTAAGCGGTGTCAGACGCCAAGGTCAAACGCCAAGCTGTCCATCAGTTTTTGATAGATCATCAGGCTTCTCACTAAGCGCTGTCGTTAGTGACTGATGCTATTTGTCAGTTGTCATTCTGTCTGCCATCGGCGCTATCATTGATTGGATCTGCTTCTTGCCGTGCACGGCCGTCAAATATTGCCAAAATTAGTTAGTTAGCGCACGCTAAGGTATCCCGAGCCCGTGCCGCGTTGCCGCAGCCTGCCGTTGATGCGCTGATCCTGTATGGGGTCCTATCATCGCTTGCCATGCATGGCCATTAGAAATGGCTTAAAATGGCTAAATTGTATGTGCCAAGTTTTCCAGAGCTGATGCTGAGCCTGCTATTGATGCATCTAGCCTGTGTGGGGTCCTATCAGTACAGTCAAATTAATGATGGCATTTGACTGAGGACAGTCAATTTTTCAGTTAGAGAGAGATGATAGGCTTCTACTTGGACTGAGCGCATCAAGGGACATTATAGGTTGGCTGACACTTGACATACGGAAGACTCTAGTGACCAGATTAGATACAGAACAGCTCTGGCTTGGGCACTTTATTGCAGGTCTTACCTATTTTCCTTAATCACTATTTATCAGCCCTTCAGCATCCTCTATTCACTGACTTCAAGGAATTGGGAGGTTTGAGACATATAGCGCTAACATGACAACAGGAGGTGGACTCTGACCAAACCCCAATTACTTCCAGAAGGAGTCAGCATTAGACGCTGCCATTTGACAAGGCACCTCAATCAGAAGTCTAAAAGAATCAATGATGGCAGCACAGGATATACTTAAACCTGACATCTGGACCTGTCAGGAATTGATACAATGAGTAGCATCAACATTAGCACTCATGGCATCTGTCGAGGATTTTCTGACCATACCCTGAAACAGCCTGGCCAATTGGAATTATATTAAGAGTGACAGACCCATATAATTCTAAGTCAATTTAGAGTCACCATTGGTCGCTGTGGGTTATAATGCCATTGGTCACCGTCATCCATGTGCTATGAGTCGCTGTTGACAGGTCACCAATAAAGGGAACCATAAGGAGAGATGCTAAGAGGTAGCACCACAGATAGACTTATCTTGGAAAACACAGTAGTGCATAGTATATAAGATAGCTACTTCACATGTACATAACAACAAATTGTAACCTCTTGAGCACCCAGTTATACTTAGCATTC
>QFEW01011494.1:0-15022 GCA_003316525.1 Termitomyces eurrhizus
GAAGAGGTTGTCGAGTGCACCGGCACCAGGTATGAGGGTCGGGGTGCCGCAAGTGCAGAATCAGATGCAGGGTGTGTATATACACGGGAACCGGCAAGGTAAGCTCGGACGTGGGAACGCACAAGGACATGGCAATGCACAAGGAGGAACATGGATGAGAAAGAGACATTGTTCGAGCACTTCGGTTCAGGGTTCGATTGGGTCAGATTCGGATGGTTACGAGCTTGACCGGTTGGGATGGGAGCAAGAGTGAGGAGGGCGCCAAAGGAGATTTGAGAGATGTGTGTTCCGCAGGAGGTGCTGGTATTGGCGTTTGTAGAGGAGAAGAAGCGCAGGGACAACGACCGGGTTCGTGGTATGGCTGGGGGACTATCCAAAGTGTTGGACTCCATGACGGCGGGAGGTGGGATGATACGGCTGCTGGCGTGGGTGCCAGTTCTGGTACGAGTGGAGGAGAGGGGGTGTGTGGAGCTCCTGGAGATGGAGGTGCGCGATGTGATGGGATAATTTTGAAAGGCGAGGCTGCCTAGTGGGACAACAGTCATTGCCCTCCAACACCCTATGAAATTCATGAACGCTCAAGAATGTGCGCCGATGTCGTATTTGTAAAGACTGGATGGAAGATCTCTGCGGAAGACCCTTTATTTTTTGTTCTTTTCTTGTTTGCTCGACTGAATATATGGCCTTTTTGACTCGACAACCAATTCGACGCTGTATAACCACCTTTTACAACATACTACGTTTCTCATTAACAAGGTACTTAGTCCGTATTGACGTGGGATCAAGTAAAAAGTGCTGGTTGATCACCCGGCACATGGATTACAAACATTTTGTTCGGCATACTTAACAGACCGTTAGCCTACAGAGCACGTATCACAAAACGTCAAATAGGTAAGGCTTTCGGAAAATAGGGCTACCTGGTTCCAGTACGAGAAAGACAGTGACAACTCGCGTCCTTTTCATCGTAACTCAATATCTCCTCCGGCATTGATGTCTATTTCTACGGACATCATTTCCAAAACAATCCCGGGCCTTCCTTCTCGTGACGAGCTCGTCGAGCTTTGTAGGGTTTACTTCGTGAACCAAAAAATCAACGGACCTAGGATCTCTCCTTTTGCGTACAGATAGATCTTCTGACACTTCTACGCGTTTGCTCTCATTCAGTCTGGTCCCCCATATCACCCTAAAAACGGTTACTCAGAACTCGTGTCAACATCCCAGTTTGGACGGTCACTACCCATAGACTCGGAGTGCACATTTGTTAAGATTCCGGACCATCATTCTGTCTTGATAGCTTCCGACGCCTAGTCCTTGATACGCGCTACATAGACAAACGAGACACTGCGGCGTCGGGCTCGGACCTATCAATATGTGTCCCTTTGTAGAAACCTCGTTTGATTTCGATCCGGCGTGCTGCTACAGTTCTAATTCAAACTTTGTAAGCACCTCATTCGATCCTGCGTGCTGCTAACAAATCTGATTCGTGAACAAATGCTCGTTTTTATTTTTGTTCTGTTCTCACGGGCAAGAGACGCAGATGAGAAGCTGCTATACTTACTAAGGAGTACTGACGACTCGAGAGGTTTGTGATACAGAGGCTGTTATTCGCTTACGTTGTTCGTCGCGCTCGATAGGTTACGGATCTTAAATCATCACTGGACTTTACAAGAACTTTGACCGTGGTGATTATTAATCATGGTTCTATTGACGGAGTACTTGTTCGGCTCGGGGCTGCTCCCAAAGAATACTACATTTGTTCTTTTTTTTTCTCTTTGCGAGAGACGTTCCCTAAAACAAACATCCTGCATTCATACATTTTTCACCACAGAGAGGTCGAGAATTCCCTATTCGGGTTAGTCTTTTTTTTAAGCACGAAAGTGACAGTCAAAGCAACTTTGAGACACCGAAAACGAATAAAACTTGACCGAAGAAATAAAACTTACTATACATTCAGAGACCGTGACAAAATAAAAAAAAAGTCGCCGATGACATTGGATCCACACCATTCATGGACTGTTTGCTTTATGCACATCATTAGGTCGGGCATCTCACTAGACAACGTACAATAGCGGAGGGACAAAGGAGAGAGACCAAAAAATGATGGCATGCACGGAAACAATGGTATTGCAAAAATTCCTTATGCCGTTTCTATGTTGTCTCAAATTATGGTAGACGTTCCGCCCATGCTACAGCCCAGGATTGATTCACTCGTCCCATATAAAATGACAACAAATTTTGTGTTCTGGACCATTGAGAGTTCAACGTTCTCAGATTCCTCAACATGCATTTCAAGACCCTCGTCATCCTTTCCTGCAGCCTTGCCACCCTCGCAAGTCCGATTTCTGTCGGGAGCGATGCTGACGGAGCCATCGGCACCGCTCCGGAAGTCGGTAACGACCGTTCCAGTACCACTCCGAGACTCTCTTGCACAAACGAAGAACTCGATGTAAATGTGTTCTACAAGATTGAAATCTCTTCTAATGCCTCGACACAGATAATCGAATACTTAACAGCAGAAACCGCAATAGTAGGTCTTTCTTATTTCCGTCCCTTTTGTAGTATTTTGACTGTTGCGTGATTCAAGGCGATTGAAGAAGAGAAGACATTAATCCATAATTTGTACCCAAAAGCAACAGAGCTGATGATCCAGGATTTACCTGCTGAGCAGCAGCCACATTTACCGAGACACTTGACAAAATGCAAGATACTTCAGGACGTGATGGAAGATTTTGAACGAGTGTTTTCGTGCGTCATCCGTGAAGTGTGTTTGGCTCAAAAGATTGAACAGACCACTATGAATGCAGGGGAGAACAACAGTATCTGATGACCTCAGGTCATGGCATATCAGTGATTCATTCGGGAAAGGGATTGAGGTAGGGGACCAGTCCTCCTGCAAGGACTGTCTGACGGTCAACTAGAGACGATTATGCCATGAAAATCGGGGGATCTCTGCAACGATCGAAGGCCTAATATCCAGGGGGAGGATGCATGGCCGACCAAAGAAAATAATAATTTTAATAAAATTTTAAAACGTTTTAATAAATTTTAGGGCTTTTCCTGATCACAGTGGTGATTTTTTCATGATTTTATGGCCAGAGGAAGCGTCGGGAAAATTCATAGAAACTCGTCTTCCCTCGAGCGCCTGAACCTGGTTTACGCTCCGTACGCTGCCCGAACTCAACAGTATGCCTGCGTCGTCCAGGATCGCTGCGAGCACCACACACCCACGCGCCAACACCATCATCGTGTCGCCACTGTCCCTAGCAAAAGGCGCCTTGATGTCCTCGCGAAGCCCGACTGTCGTTTGGAGCGCCTCGTCTAGCCCAGACAATGACGTCGACCCAGCGACAAACGATCTCGTCCACATGGTGTGGGTCGACTTGTGCGTTTTCAAGAAGCGCTGAGACGCCCTGTGAGACTGAGGTGTAGACGGATCGGACCACCATCGATCCCATGTACATAGTCCATCCCGTCTTTTAGCGACTCGACAGAAGACGTCGCTGCGCCTGAGGAGGCAAAGATGGTCCGTTTTGTTTGCTCTATGGCAAGCCGTAATCGCGCCTCGGCAGGCTCGTCGGCGGATCCACTAGACGGGCACGCGACGAGCGGGAGTTTCGTCTTTTTCGTCAAATTCGCAGCAAACAATCTGATCAGCTTGTAGTCAGCACTGATCTCGGTGGTATATACATCGCGGAGACCGGAACGCAACCGGTCCGATAGTACCTCGGACTTTTCCAAACACTACGACCATGACGCTGCTTCATACCATTCGCCTCAGAATAGCCGTCAATCAGGTCTCGTTATTCTCGAATGGCAGCAGGACACGAAACTTATAGACACGTGTTGCCGAGGCGTTCGCTACATCATTTCCTCGTCAAACACTTGATGTTACGCGTGTTCACTTACCTGATGTAGTATGGTACTTACGACAATAGGTCTTTATAACCTTCTCGAACCGCTTTCTTCTCGTTTTGAAAAGCCACCCCCGCCTGCGATGAACTTACAGTTCTCTGACCCAATTTCAGTGTCTCCGGTGGATCTGAAAGCTAACGAGGATGAGAAACCACGGAGACAAAACTTACGCTCTCGGATAGTATCTAGCTTTGTCTTACTTAACCTTAATGACAAGAGGGAATATGCCTTCGTTGCCACAGACGAAGTGTTATCATTTGTATCCCGCGAAATTTTACCAGGACAACGCATTTGAACCGACATATTCGCTCTCGTATGCCCTTCTTCCCTTGTCATTTTCGCGTGTTATGTCTGAAATTGGAGTTTAAACACGAATGAGAGACAACATCGTTGGTAACGTGAGTAGTGTCTCGAGAATTCTGATGTCAACGGTATGATATTGTGTCTAGATATGTCAGGCAGTGTTTACGAGTAGTGATCTCCTTACGAGACATAAACGGACATGTGGCGACTTGTAGGTCTTTTTCTTGCAAATGCGTGACCGAAATATCATTTACATCACAGTACAAACGCAAACAGATCCAGCCTGCCAGGTACGTTTTAGTTTCTATCGCGGAACGTCTTTCTAAGCTCATACTCACGATGAGGCGTGCGCCGAGTCTAAAGTCAAATGTAACCTGGAATAAATACTTTCACGTGGCCCGTGAATGTATATCTTCATCAATGACCCGAAGTTTCACAGAACAAGAAGCTGGCTCCGCCTCTGCTCCCTCCTCCGCCTCCACAGGAAGCGTCGTACTCTCGTCAGCGTCTACCTCGAGTTCGTATTCGGAGTCTGCAACAGATACCCACCTATCGGATCTGTCATTTGTTTTTTCCACTCACCACAGAGACCTCCATGGACTCCCCATTCATTTTCTCTCGTTCCGTCTCTTTCGGCGTCTCCGGGCTCCTCGTCAATATTCTCATCCTAATCATCCCCGCAGCCAGATATCCTTCCAATACAGCCTGATATAATGACACCATTTGATACATCCTTCGAAGCCCTCGCTTTCAGCTCGTACCTGCTGAGCGATTTCTCCGCAGAGCCGTACATCAATGCGACGGCAGTTTGTTCGTTAGATACCGCCGTGAAAGACTTCTAGTTTGAAGGCAGCGAATTAGTCCCCGACATCGGCGACTCTGCTTAGACAAAAATATTGAGAAAATTGCAAGGTATATCTTACGCTTCTTGACCTCCTTCCAACGCTCAATGAATGCTGTACGATATCTACCCAGGTAGGGTCATATGAACATACATTCATTTGTAATCGATATCGACCTATACGGGCGAAGCATGGGTAAAAAAAGAACGTACGCAGACCATGGCATCCTCGCCGTTTCCAAGATCGACAATGATTTCTCACATTGTCACACTTCCTTTAAATGCACCACCGGCACGTTATTTGTAATCCACGCAGAATTGGTTGTGTGTTAACGTCCGCGAGAGGGCGTGTGTATCCCAGCGGCTGAAGCGCGAAATGGATATGGATATCGACAGCAATCTGAAGAAGTTGACGCGTGGGCCCAACGGGACAGAAGAGCGATCAAAAACAAACACACCTCCTCGTGGTGATACCAAAAGATTGACGCTGTCCTCAGAACCTGATAAGATGGTGGAGTTTGTTCAGCGTGTTCTGTATATGCATATCGATTGTTAATCTAACTGATGTCTGGCGAATGACGTACCAAGCTTGGTATGGGTTGAAACTCATCGCCAGGTTTGCGTAGCCTACAACGAGCAAGATGATCATGGAGATACAATTTTCATAGATTGCGAGACTATGACATCTTATTCAGCCTTGCGCTTCAAGCTTCTGTCGAGATGCCATTCTGGATAGTAGGCGGGAGGGCGACAAAGGTATAAATCAGGGGTCAGCCATCCAGTCTTCTTTCTGTAGGTTCTATGATACGTCCTCGGTCACTGAGTCATGTGGTTCGCTAGTGTTAGTGCATCGTCTTTTTGAACACGATCGGTCTACGGATTTCGAGAATCACTTGTAGGCGAAATACCTGGGATTTTGGCGTCCTTGGGGGCCAGTGACCCGCCATAAAGCCCACTACGAGAAAGATTCTAATTTTTTGGCTCCTGGTCGGTTGGTGGCCGACTGTGCTTTTCAACAGCTGTATTGGTAAGTGATTTTTGATTTGGACTATATCTCTTTGAGAAATCGTTACATCAATATATATATACCTTTTTCTAATTATCACAAGGGCGCTAATTTATGTATACAAACATCATCTTTCGATGACTTCCTGACAATTGTATCCTTCATTCTTCAAACGGGAACGAGCATGTTCGCCCGGATTGTTGCCAAGTCCTCATCAGTGAGCCCAGCATGTGTTGTTAGATATCTCTCTACACCTCCAAATTTCTCCCTAATCATGGAAAGAACTGCAGCCATAGTCTCAGCCCTTGAATAAAATAATCAGTTCGAAGGCCACGACGACAACAAGTAAAGACACTGACTTTGCGGATGACATCCTGGTATATCCCTCCCAATTATCTCGGAAGACCGGAATTGTACGAAAACGCTTTTCCATAGCCGGAGCAGAAGCAGCAAGTCCGACAGCTGAAAGGGAATAGTCATATGTGATATGACTATCGTCAACTCCCATAAGCTGTGCATACAATAAGAGACCCGCGTAAGGGAAAGAAATTGAGACTACCATATAGAAAAGTGCTACAAAGAGCCCTGTTCGATCTCGCCCGGCTGCATAGAAAGAAACATTAAAAAACATAAACCCGAGATTTATTGCATAATCCGCACCTGTACAATGGACTAAACATGGCTCCGATGGATGGTCCCGCAGATGTGCAAATATGAGGCCATATGATGGTCCAGCCATTCGTAATACTTCTGTGTTATTATCAAGGTGAGCCTGTCTGATGTTCACTACCAACGTCGCATGAATATCATGCAAGCACGTACCTTCAATTCGTCAGTCTTATAACGTAGAAGTCTATATCACCAATGTCAGTAAAAGCTTTTAGAAGTGGTGATAATTTCAATTCACAACTCCGAAAGGTCCGTCTTCCATACATCCTCTGTCACCGCCGGTGCACGAACGACATGTACGCCGGGAATATTGGGCGTTTGTGACTGGAATTGCTCAATTTCGGTGTCTGACCTCAGGTCAAAGACAGTGGTGATTCCAAGCTCATGTAACTTTGACTTTCCATTTTCAGTGATTCGCGTCAATTCACCAGATCGAAATATATGGAGAGGTTTGATGCGCTTGTGTGTTTCCTCTAACGGTGATCCACCGAGGGCTCAAATGTTGATGACTCCAGGTACGACAACGAATGGCGGAGATGAAAGTACGTCTGAGGAGATTGCGCCAGGGGATGGTTCCAACGACATGGTGTCAGAGGTGATAATAGGATATAGGAATTGAACCAGCATTTATACGAGTGGGTGATCAATCGGCAAGGTGCGTGCTGTCAGGCGTTATTGGCCCCACATTGATGAGAATAAGGATAGATGCAATTACTGATATTGACGTATCTGACAGCCTGGGACTAAGGACAGGGTGAAATAGAGCCTCAGAGAGCCTGTCTATGATGATAGAGAGCAACTATATTCATACCTAAGGACAGCGTGAAATAGCTAAGTCACAGGCTATCAGATATGTACTAATCAATGAGAGGAAAAACGTGTATTTACAGCCTCAGAGCCTGTCTATGATGATAGAGAGCAACTGAGGCTATAACACATGTCAACGCGAAGTCAAAACTAGGATCATGTGATCACATCCAAGCTGACCCTAATAGACTATCTCGGTCAACAACTGACTCTAACCGGTAGTCCTAAAATTACCGAAGGACACCCCGTTGAGCACAAGAAACATATAGCCTGGCAAGAGTAGTTACGATGGAAGGAAAAATAGGAGGTTAGTCAAAGATACACTAAAGCGAAAGGAATAATGTCGGATATTGGCGAAGAACGGATTTCAAATGCAATCCCGGTAGTCAGGGATCAGCCAGCATGTGCAAGTGCCCCATGATGTCAGGAGGTCTGTTGATTTAGTTGGCAGGCCCTGAACAACGCTACATCTACAGAAGCAACCAGCAGTGAGATAACATGTATGTGGGACAAAATTATGTCAGGCACTTACTGACAATAGCCGAGGCCCGAGGGCTTTTGTAGGGCTGAGGCCGAGCCTTGGACGCTGAGCCTTTAAAAGCCATCACAGCCTGGGCACTAGTGAAGTCTAGCAGCAAATAAAGTTGGAGCAAAGCAAAGTTAGGTTGAGAGTGATATGTGTAATGATTGTCTGATTACTGGTAATTTAACACACAGAGGATATTCAATGCGAACATTTGTAATTATAATTAAAACCCGGTGCACGCAAGTCTTCAAATCACAAATCACAAACATTGGCTGTACTATTGATAATCCCAAAGATCTTGAGTATTCTCTTTAGTATGATAAAGAGGGGATAAAAACCTACGTAGTCATTGAGTGCGGTGCAAGTGTATGGCGCCACGCAAACTGTCGGTCCAGTCCACCCAATACCACCGCACTGGCCATACTGAACTGCAGTATTAGTGGAGGTCGAAGCCGGAGATGTGATTGTAGAAGTGGTCCTTGTCGAGGTCATGACCGGTGTAGAAGTGGGGGAGGAAGCGGAATGAGAGGTGGAAGGATTGCTCTCACCACCGCAGGTGAAGACAGAGGGTCCTGGAGATGGTTACGTTGGGAAGGAAGGCGGGTTGTCACCATTCTTACCTGGGATTTCGTAACTGGTGAGGGGAGGGTAGTAGATGTTGACGGTAATGCCGGGGTCAGAGCCTAGATGGACGAAAGGGTTTGGATCGTTTGGATTAACCAAATGGGAAGGGACTGCGTCTATCACTCACCGGCATAGGCACCAGGGAAGCTGACTGTGGATGGAACTGAGCTTCCACTACCAGTGATCTGTATCTGGGCACATTCCATCTGAAAATAGAATATCGTGATCATAACTCTCATCCTTGATTGATGGCGTGTAGGAAACATACGTAGAATTGGGCACCTGGGTATGTCGATGCGCCGTGTAAAGCTGAGTTCAGCTTAAGCCCCCGGCCTTTTCATTCACGACTGACTTAACCCAGCTTACCGATAATCTCGTGACGAAGTAGGTATTGACCTGGTGAAATGCACGATGGGATGTTAAAGGTGACTTTGCCCTTGTTAGCGATTAAGCGGTCAACACCCCACGT
Source organism: Termitomyces eurrhizus (assembly GCA_003316525.1). Lineage (NCBI taxonomy): Eukaryota > Fungi > Basidiomycota > Agaricomycetes > Agaricales > Lyophyllaceae > Termitomyces > Termitomyces eurrhizus. Next base: position 9,158 of record QFEW01011494.1, read on the forward strand.
TCCATCAGCATCGAGTCCATCTTCATAGATCTTGAACCATTTAAGGCCAGTGACCGTACTTTGTGTCGCATCAGGAATGGCGGCACTTTGTCTCTGGTCAGAATATCATTTAAAGATAGCTAGGCAAACTTGCAGGTATGAGATGACCGGACCCTTGTGAGAAGAATCAATCGGGTCTGCAGGATCACTGGGGTCTGCTCCGGCGAGACTATGGTGCCATTCTGTCGTCACAGTACTGCCAGCCGGAACTGTGATAACTGTCTGAGAAATGGGTTGGTGGTAGGGGTTGATGCCGCCGTTGCAAATGATATCTATCCAGGCAAAAGGATAAGTAACTATTGTGAAGAAGTAGAAACCGCTGACCATTTGAAGTGACATCGGTTATAGGCTGCAATTAGGATGCATGTTACTTCAAAGTCAATGTAGTTAAGAAGAGAATACTACGTACTCCGTCGTAGTCCGGCACTCGAATACCTGTCAAATGGCCTTGATCAACCCCATTGACGTAGAGTTCCTATGTGTCAGGGGGTCGGACATAATAGAAGACGAAAAGAAGTTGAAAGCTACTTGAAAGATGGTGTGCGCCGAAGCGGTGGCGGCAAGCGCAGAGAACACGGCAGAAGAGAAAGTGGCACGCATTTCCGATACCACAAAGAGAAGATGCCAAGCTTAAAGAGCGGTTTTTATATAAAGCATGATCAAAAAGTAATTAAGGCGGATAAAGCTCAGGAGGCAGCCATAAGACGAGATATCAACGTAAGGAGCCGATACGATCAGTGTGGGATTATATTGGGAAAAAAATCGGGAAATGCGTTATTTTGCACCCATAGAATTTGCGACTTGGCATTACGGCATTTACCAGAAGAACATCCGGAAACCAGGCGACCCAGATTCCAAGGACACGGGGTTAGTCATTTGACCTCGAAAAGATACAGGACGACAGGAAGTAGGACCCTGCTCAGTGACAGACACCAGTACAAGCGAAAAGCGGCGATTTGTAAAGACAACAGACGCCAGGTACAATTTTCGATGCCGGAGGGAGTCAAAAACAGTCTTGAAACGTTTAGACAGTACGGACGGCTTCCGAGAAGTTAAGTAGGTCCATTTCTCGGTCTCCAGGAGTGTCAAAAAAGACGATCGATTAGGCGCACAACAGTGTTCTAATTGATTCTAGACTCTGATCATGAAAACTTCCAGAGACAGAAAGAAAATGTCCAGTTTCACGCGGCGAAAAAAGGCTGATTGCTTAGATGGAGACATCTAGATTCTTGTCTTTTAGTGATTATCCCAGATTCTTGGATCTTCAAGGCATAGACATTTGCCATTCTAAGAAATACAGAGTGTCAATTGGCTTAACCTGTCTTGCAATATTTCCAAAGCTGTGTGGAGTTTGTGGAAATGAGGTGCCGGAGGATCTAGGTTCCTTGTGAGCGGTCATATTGTCAGAGAAAGAAATATGCGATCACGGTGGGTCAATGATACATGAAATAAATGATCAGCGCCCTTGACACGAATGACATCGAGAGATCGACCTTGAGAAACAGACACAGGTTTGATCAACGGTGGGCCATCTGTCAATCGGGAAATCTGAATCCTTCTAAATGCTTTTGTCCTAAGATAGGACAGCAATGGAAGACTGGATAGATTCATAAGATATGGCAGCAGGATAACACGCTGCGAGCGGTGATGATGGATTATCATGGAAAAATTTCCATTTGTTGTAATTTGAACCTTCAGCATTCTGTCAGTGGGAGGAACTTGTATGCGAACCGTAGCACCCTCTTATGGAGACAAAACCAAGTTTATGGGCTGAGCTTGAATTCAATGCGATTGAAAAAATCATAATTTTGGGTGTTTCTATCCAAAATAAACACGTCAGTCGGAAGTCAAGGTCGTTTTAGGCTGACACATGGTAGCGGTTGGGTGACAACTCACAAAGATACATATGTTATTTATACCAATTGTATAAGCAATCTATCCTAGTACTTCTAGGGCATAGTCATGGGTCGGGCAGGTAGTCAGCGCTAGTCAGCAGTTAGTGGTCACGCTTCCGGTGGCGATATTCCAGTTATGATCGCACGCGTTACAGTGCCGTGCCGTGACACATTTATGTTCTCTCGGAAGGAAGCCGGATGGCCAGAACGCAAAAACAGGGAGTTGCAAAACTTTCGTCACGGTTTGTCACACTGCCGGTCCATTCCGATTCCCGAATCGTGATCGATGGTCTGTATCCCATCGTGCATCCACCATACTGCAGCCCCGGACAGATCTGGGAGGAGAGGAGATTCAAAGTCCTCTTTGTCTTCTGGTCTCGTATAGACAGCACTGTTCGAAATTTTGGGTTTTTCCGTATATGTTTGCTCGTTTGCCGACCGAAATTTTTCCAGGAACTGGACCTAGACCGTGTCTTCTTGATGATTCTTTTTCTTTTCCTCCTTGGACCCACTGTCTCTGTCGCTCTTTGCATTGCGTCATTGTATCTGGTGGCGATAATTATTCATCTCATCTCATCTCCAATAGTAGTATGGTGTCGTTCGCGGAAGCAATCAACACATACGCGCTTGTCCTTCATAAGGTCTACATTGCATGGTTGTGGATCTGTCGTGTCCTTATACGTCTCTGTCTACAAGCAACATATCGCTTAAATATGAGTGTAAACTGCAACCTTTGCTCATAGATAACCTAATCTTATGGCATGTGTATCGAGGAGACGATGGACCAGGAACAGGTCTCCACGATATACAACAGCAGTCCAATTATAGTCTAGGATTTTACCCTTGTAGCTTTGTTTCGGATGTTTGAATTTTAATGAACTGTAATCTCCTCAGAAGATGAACCGAGTGCGGAACGTTTTGTCGCCACGAGGAGCGGTCACATGCTCTCTCACTTCTTCCTCTTCGAATACTTGAGCACGAGAAAATTTCTATCACCTTCTCTTTTCAAGGCATCTCAATAGACTAAGTCCTTCCTTGATCGAGCTCGCGATGGCTAATCGAAGATTGTCCTCGTTTGTTGTGGGATCTAAGGTACACTATAAATACATTTCCCCTCATACAAGGACGCAAAAGACCACATGCACGCCCCATTTACACCCTCCAAGCACCACGTCTCTTCTTGCCTGGAGCGGCAGCCGCCCCATCATCTCGCTCACTTCGCAATACTGATGGGTTCGTCGCTCGCGTAATGGTCCTACCCTGCGTAGACGCTGACATTGAGGACGAACTGGACCTCGAACGTCTATGGGAGGAGCGGGGGCTTCGGGACGACACGCGTGAAACTTGGAGTTCAGACTTGGCCCGATGAGTAGGCATAGGTGCCTGAGTAACAACATGAAGTCGCGGCTCGGTGTGTAGTGTCAAAGGGGAAGGTGTTGACAGCGGGGAAGGTGGGGCGTGATATCTAGACGGTGATATAGATGGAGACGAAACTGGTGGGGGAGGTTCGGCACTCGAAACGGACTGGGCGGATATTGCCTCCTTCATCGCAGCCTGTTGAAACTCGAGCTCATCCTCGTTGTCGCACTCGGGAATTGTACTCAGTATTCGTGTGTGTTGTGGATCGGACTCCCAAGTGAAGACGAGCTCCCGCATAAACGTATCAGAGAGCTCATCATCTTGGTCCTGCTCATCGCGCTTGTCGTTGTCACGCCTGCGGACACCAATTGGCGTAGGCGATACGTACCCGTCATCATCGTCGTCATCGTCATCCGCGGAAATGATAAAAGGATTTCTAGAATTCAACGAGCGACGGATGCCCACAAGTCCAAGACCGTTAAAGTTACCAGGTTTTCCGTCTCGGCGTGATATACCGGAGATTCCGAGGCCGACAAGCTGTGGCGGGGACGGAGTATCAAGAAATGAGGAGTTTAGTGGCGGTAGATGATGTCGAGGGGAAAATAGATCATTCTGATCAAAGGAACGGAATGGAGTTATCGGAGTACCTTCCGAACATGACGACGACGTATCACTAATGAGCGAGATATCGAAGGAGCTGGAAGAGGTGTTGACAGAGTCGGTGGCAGCTACCGGGGTCAATGAAACCTTAGGATTGGCGGCAGTACTCTTAAGGTAGGGGCTCGTCGAGAGAACGAGGCCGCGGGCGAGGCTATGCGCATCGAGGCTAGAAGGCGGCGATTGTGGTGTTCGAGGAGAAACCAAGATATCAGGGGATTCCAGTGCAAAGAAGGAGAGACGTGACAACGCTGAAGATAAGCATCGCACTATATAAGACATGAGAACAATGAGCGTGTGTACAGTATAGAATGTAATGGTGTGTGGAGAGGGCTTACTACGAAGAGTGATTCACTTATTCGTCCGCTTTTGAAGTGTTGTCTTGCGGCTAACTCATTTCTATGAGATCAATATTTTACTTACGTGGCTGACCAGTCAGACCCTTAAGTTCTGCATAAATGTAACGAGTCCAAGTCAGCCGCATCATATGATAAGACTATCAGACTTCGAGAATAATCTGACAGGGCGCCTTATGGCCGCGAAGCCCGCTACTTACACACCCTATCGGAATCTTTAAGTTTTGGCAATTAAAACGTCAAGTTTTTATGCGGCCAATGAGAGCACTCTCTAAATAGATATAAGTCTCGGTGCACTGGGAAGTCTCATACAAAAGCGAAACCGAGAGGAACAGAAAGGAATAAGATTGGGGAATGGTGGGAAAGAAAAATGATGGGGAGGCACAGAAATGTGTTTGACAGAGAGGACAGCGCAAGCAATTTGATGGCGGAGTGGGGGCACGAGAATGGGCGCAAGACTGTGTTGATGGACGGAGGGGACAGTGACAAGCGGATTGATGGTGGCGGAAACGCGTTGATGGACAGAGGAGACAGCGGCAAGCGAATTGATGAGGTATCTCCGAAAATACAACGTTTTGTTTGGATGCAAATTGATGGCGGGGAGAGCGCGGGAAACGACGACGACGTATGTTTGATGGACGTTTGATGGCGGGGTAAACAGGGCACGGGACTGATGACATTAATAACTATCTAATATTAAGTAACATCTCATCTGAGGCAATACCAATGAATAATTTCATTGGTATTGCCGGTCGCAGATAAAATAACAATCCAGGCTAAATAGCCATGGCAGAGGGGGGCCTGATCAGCCTAACGAGCCTCAAGTGTTGTGAGGGTCAGGTGGGATTTCGGAAATTGACATAGACTTCCGGCTACTTCCAGAAACCACATACCGATGTAATGAAGATATTGAGAAATAATACATTGGAAGCTTAATCTACCCATTCGACATTCCCCATGCTAAGTGCATTATCAATAGACGCTTTTGGTTTGTACCTTGTTCCATCTGGGTACTGAGCATCCATCCTCTGCTGGACACTCCTGTGTATCTTAATAGCTTGCTTCTTCTGTTTCGGGATAAAACGCCCACGCCCAAGGTTGACACAAATGTGCGAAGCCCAAGACGTATCACCCTTTTGATAGCGATGTTTGATCGGGAATAGTTCGAGCAACCACCAGAACGGAGAGACACTCAGTTGATCATAAATGGGTGACATCGCATCACGAAGTTCATGTTCCTCCTCGGACATGATGCTTACCGGAGTGCCGACTCTGGCTGATAACCCCACCTTCCGATCTGCAGCGTAAGGAATCCGTTCGATGTGCACTTTAGTGCCGGGAAGCGGAGGCGGACGCTTCTGGACATAGGGGTAAAGGCTAGCAGGATGAAGTCCCAAGGATTCGAGAGATTCTGATATGAACATAATGCCTGTGTCGGCTTTGAAACATTCGCGGATCATCCATCGCAGGGGTATGCGCGCCAGGGTATTGTCAACGGAAATGACGCGTAACTCCGGCTATATCATTATGATGTCACCTTATCATCATCCTCGTATGTT
>QFEW01011495.1:0-10538 GCA_003316525.1 Termitomyces eurrhizus
CGGAGGAGGTTTCTGACGGACATTTCGGCATTAGCGCGGATGTGATACATGTATTCCTGCACGGTGGCAAGGCTGTAGTCCTCAACGACTGAAGTGACAGATGGATTAAGTCTACATGATGTTTAGAAACTTCTCAATACACGTACTTGCGTGGATGAGCTGGATACCCTTGTGATTGGCAGCAATTTGCTGAAATTGATCAATGTCGGTTCATCGCAATGCTAGGTTTAGCGGACACATACTGCCTTGAGGTCGCTTTCAACGTCACGCATGTTTCTACACCCAGAACTACCTGGATACCGACTTGGCTTGTCAACCATATACTCAACCAGACCATCGTGGTTGAACACGCCTCCGTCAACAATCTTGAAGCTCTCAATCTCGGCACCTTCCTCGAAAATGCTGACAGAGGTGGGTGGCATCGAACCGGGTAAGATCCCGCCAATATCTGCATGATGGCCACGCGACGCAGTGAAAAATATGATTTCCTTTGTGTTAGGGTCGAATACTGGCGTGATTATCGTAATATCTGGAAGATGGCTGTAATCGGTGTTTAATTTGCATTTGACGTCGGTACCCACAAAATAATACTTACGAGCCTCCAGCATGGGGTGAGTTCGTCATTAACACATCACCTTCTTTTAGAGTATTTCCGTGTAGTTTCATCTGATATTTGACCGCACTAAATCGAGTTCGACTTGAGTCATTGGAAACCAAGGATGTAGATAAACTGACAAGCTCATGGATCCTAAGTGTATAGGGATGAATGGCGCATTCGCCACCAAATCTCCATCAGGGGCAAACAGGGCACAAGAAAAGTCGAGGCGCTCCTTGATATTAGTACTGATGGAAGTTTGTTGGAGTGAACGACCCATGGCTTCCGCTACACTCATGAAACGGTTCGCGAAGAGAGTAAGGAGAATTGGATCTGGCCCATTGAAGGGGGCTTTCGAGGAAGAAGGGTTTACTTTGGCTGGCATGTTGGATGATAGAATGATATCTGGTTGCGTTTATGGCCTCAATAGTTGGAGGATTTGTAAGGATTCCGTTCGATTTCCGGCCTCAGTTCGTTTTCGTTTTCGCGTCTCAATAAGCAGTTTCCTAGGGTCTTTTTCTCTCAAGAGTACCGAATTTCGAGACTACTGCAAGATGCAGCTTGAGGACGCGAAAGTCTGGATCCAGGAAGAGAGCAAAGAGCCGGGCCGGAGAGGCCGGACGGCTCGTCCCTGTGAAACTGGCAAACTGAACTTCGACAACAGCTGGCTTGGAAGGATTTTAACCCGAATTTCTCGTTCTAAAGGTAGATAATCTTTAGCTTATTCCCCTATTTTCTATGAACATCGTTACGAAATGCTGATCGATCGTTCTTTGACCACTAACTACTAGGTCATTAGTTGGGTGAATCACGATGCATTAGCGTCTACTTTATTCAAGGCGCTTTCTTTGACAGTTTCAGATCATGGCAGTGGAAACTCTTGCAGAGTATGTTACGTCTCAGGATGAACTCCTCCAGGAGGCAGCGCTGGCCCTACCACACGAGTTCTCGAAATGCACTTACTCATTGGGGCACATCAGGTATGTACCTATTATATCCTAGGTCATAACCGTAACCATGAGCTAAGCTCAATGAACAAGACAAGCAGTGTATCTCTGTCTGTCTTGCTCGGCAGAGCGGGGCATATGCTCGGCGTGCTCTATTGCTTGTCACACAGACCATGAGCAGATTGAGTTGTAAGCTTCAGGATGTCTAACCCCGAGCTTTGCCCGACCAATTGCTTACTCAGGTTTCCGAAGCGAAATTTTCGTTGTGATTGTCCGACAACCTCCATTTCCCATGCCTGCACTCTACACAAGACTCTAGAAGAGGACAACGCGCGAAACACATACGGTCCGAATTTCAAGGCCCAATTTTGTCGGTGTGGTCGGCCGTATGATGCGAAAACAGAACAGGAGACAATGATACAATGCTTGATCTGTGAAGTTCGTACCGATTTGGTCTGCTGAGTTACTGATCGAATCGCTCCTTCAGGATTGGTTCCATGAATCGTGTTGTAATCTTCGGGAAAGGCCAGCTTCCAGAAGGTCGTCCCCGGAGCCTCACTCGGAGGAAGTAGAAACCCATGAGAGACAAAACGATGATGCCCAATCTGAAGTATCTTCGGGCCTCCCACCAGGCCTTATATCTGGTACTGAATACGACTCTTTCATTTGTGGTCTATGCGTTTCCAGGAATAAGACACTCGTGAGATGGGCAGGCACGCCAGGGATTACCATGGTTGTAAGGGATACTCCCGCCGAGCCGTGGAGGCGCCTTCTGGATCAGTCCACAACAGAGGATCCCGATCTCATAAGCATTACAAACACGAGCGCCGCCGATGAGCCGACTGTCGGAAGCAAGCGTCCCCTTTCTCCTTCAGATGCAGACTGTTCGGACGCAAAGCGGCTGCGAGGAAGCTTTCAGGTCCCCGTACCTTCCAGTACCTCCTGCCTCGCGCCGGATCCCAATCTCATGGCAAAAAAAATCTATCAACAACTTGATGCACCTGTGGCCGCTTCCCTGGGTACTGGGGATCTCTTCTTATCGGAAGGATTCCGGGATAGGTGGTGCCGTTGTTCTTCTGTGGGTTGATTTTCTCCATTCGTCGCGATTCTTGTGTGTAAATCTTAACATATTGCGTCCGTCCTCAGTGCCTTCCCCCCCTTGAGGCGATGCCATTCCTTCTTGTAGAAGAGGAGACTTTTGAGCCTCCTGAAGACCCTGATTCAGGTAGGTATGATCCCGGCACTTGTAACTTTGAGGGTTTGCCACGGTGATCGTCGGACTCCGATTCCTCCGCACACATCTCATTCTGGCCCGCCACTAATAATGGTCCTTTAGGCCTTTCTCTGGAAGAACTCGGTATGCGTGCTCTCGAACGTTTGCCGCGTGATAAGGCGATTGATGGCATTCATGCGTTTAATGAGATGCGGTTAGGCTCTAGCGCTTTTGTATATCTTGATCCTTTGCCTTATCTAAATATCCAATACAGGGATGACCTGGTTAAGTATCTCCGACCCTTTGCGCAAGAAGGCAAGGTGGTCAGCGAGAACGATGTCAGGGATTTTTTTGCGTCACTCACTGAGGCTGCGAAGAAGGGCCGCAGGTGAAATTCAAAGTGGGGTGTTTTCGTTGTGTATATTGTGCAGCAGCGTCGGCGGAAAGTCGCCTTGGTGTCTTATCAAAGAGTCGTAATTTCTGACTCTTTACCTACGTAGTGGATTTCTCGCCGATCAGAATAACCAGAGCCTTTATCGCTACAGTTTCTTGGCAACAACATTCGATTTCTATCTACACAGAGTTGGTAGGATCCTAGGCTCGTACTGTTGACGTATAGACAGTCTACATGCTTCGCACTACTGTCCGCCTTGATGTTTTAAGCCAGTTTAAGCCATTGCAAGTCTAAAATCTGTGTCATGGTGAGTCAGGATAACTCATCTCTTTCAAAATGGCCACGTCCAAGATCAATGCGCCGCTGCTCGCTATTCTCCCATCGCGCCTTGTCAATCCCGGCCGAGTCGGACGTCCTTCTTTCATGATTACCTCCATGCATACGCTGTGAAGTTGTCCATGAAGTTCGCGGCTCCGCTTTCTGCTGTCACCCGAAAGTACTCGAAAGCATTCATCGTATAGATTAGCTCTCCATTCATGCACAGCAGACATGGGCTTAGAATGATGTTCAGCCCACGAGTCACCTTGGGTTATCTTATACATACTTATCTTATACATGCCAGACTTATAGTTGATGCTTAATTCCAAATGCGCGGCAGCCATCCTAACGACAACCGAGCCGCTAATAGTGCGTACATTGAGTAGCCACTTGACTGTGGATTGTAACGTAAGGTCATTTCAAGCGACCTTGCATTTATTCTGAGTATCTCCGAGTGATCCACTACTCTGGAAGATAATCAGAGTTCTGGGGGAACTACTTGCGGCACATCAGATGGTCAGTTGCACAGGTAATGCATGCGTCGACAATTGTATACGGCCTGGTCGGACTGTCAAGTATGAAGCTTGAACCTTCGAGATATAATTGTTAAGATCATGCTATGGATTCCTTTCCGGATGCCAAACAATACAATTTCATAAGTAGAAGCAATTTTGTAGTTAACTCCATGAATCCAGTCCTTTCTGAGGATGATAAATATATCATAGATAACACAATCAAAGATTTGGTATCGTGCGTGAGCAGAGCAAGTGCCGAATACGTTATGAGCTAAAGACCATGGCAGGAGACAGTCAAACTAGTCCTAGGAGGTCGAGACGAGACACTCGAGTTGTCTAGAGCATGGCTTGAATGTATTCTGCTTGGGGAATAGCGTTTCCTGTGTGGATCGGTAATGCTGCAAGGTAATCCTTCCAGCCAGCATCCGTCACTATCGGCGCCTGGACGTATTTCCCGATGTTGAGTTGTTCGAGGTATGTGGACAGATCAGGCAAGACCGCTGACACTGCTGCGTCCTCGCGTCGGCGTTGTGCGATCCTAGAGAGACCCCCTTGCTCTGAATACCACGCAGGGTCCTGTCGTATCACGGCACACTCGTAGACATCTAAAATCGGTTTGGGCAGATTGGAACGGAGTGCCGCGGAGTAAGCGAGAGCGTGTCCAATCGCCTCCACAACTCCCTGAGACTGTGGCAGGATCAGGGCATTGAAAGAATCGCTGCGGTAATCGCCTTCAATACTTTGCAAGAGAGCAATGTTTTCTTCCAAAAGAGAGGACGCGTGGAATGCAAGGAGTGATTCGCCTGCATCGGGCATTGGGACTTCGTAACGCTTTTGGAGCATTTCGGAGAACAGACGGATGCACAAAGTCAGAACGTCGCCTTCGGCAATAATAACACCCTTGCCGTCATTCTAGAATCGCCGGATGTAAGCACAAGTCCAGCGATTTTTCAGTAAAAGACTAACTTCGATACGCGCCATGTAGTTGTGCTCGAATGTACCTTGAGCTCCACAGCGTTCTGCGACCTCGGGTACGCACCGTTGGAAGTGTCGACATATGGTTGCTTTTGTGATGACAGATAGGGCATGCCGAACACGGTGATCTGTTGCCTGCATTGCTTGCTCGACGACAATGGGGAACCAATTAGCCGTAACCATTCCGACTGCTGTTGCATGAACGATAGGCCACTGCTGCGTCCGGAAACTGATGATAGGTACAGGTGTGGAGCGTTTGCCCACTAGACTTCGATGCATCGAGTAGCAGCCTCCAATGTATGCCACAGCCTTGATAGCCGAAATCCATGGGGCGGGAACAGCCATAGTGCCAAGCTGTATTCGCCATATCTCGTCCCACCATGCTTCAAGTGATCGCTGAGGGGTGGCATAGTCAAGGACGTCAGAAGCAACAAGGGCCGTAAAGGGAAGGTGGACATGATCGAAGCTTGTAATAGAGAAGTCGAGTGGTGCGGTACCGCTGCGAGGAGGAAGGCGAACAGAACGAACGCCATGATACATTTCGCGTTCGTCGCATATTGGGGTAACAAAGAACCGAGACCCATGGTCCTTACCGTCGACTATGAGCCGAGCCATGACTAGGGCGACTTTCGGAATGCCGAACGATGGCGTTGAGGCAGGCATAAATCTGTGGCGATGTCGATAGCATGTAACACAAGCACAACACTAAGACTTACTTGGCTGCTTCCTCTCTAGGAGTATGAAGAATATATCCATCAGCAGTTTTCGTTGCAGTGGTCTCAATATTGAAAGCGTCTAAACCGTGACCACGTTCGGTCAGAAGGTAAATACCGACGGTATCGAAACGCAACAACCGATCGACCAGTGGTTTGAAATCTGGACGATTCTTCAAGTGTCGAGATAGGGTACCAATAGTGAGTCCAACATGTGCAGCAATGATCGTAAACATTGCAATATCCACAGAGCATATGGGATCCATCATCATAGACCAGAACTTAGGAGAGCAGTGTTGGACGTCCGATGACGTCAATCCTACAACGAATGGGTGCCGGTGAGCAGGAGTTTGTACGTCAATGAAGGGGGATACGGACGGTATGTCTGTAGAAGGAGCCGTGCTCTTCGATAGGATAGGGCAACACGTTCATCCGCTGAGAGAAGTTCGACTTTGGTTCTGAAGAGAGGATGGAGGTAGAGTTCGCTTGCCATGGTCGATCAAGTACTTTCGAAACTCTACCTCATCCTCCGAGCATTTAACTGCAACGGAAAATCCGTTTCGGGATATCCTCACTAGGATCCCGATATTTGGTATCGCTACGTGAACCAATAGATCATGTCGGATTGCATTCCCAGAACGGTTGGGAAACATGCAGACGCGCGCGCATCATGTCAAACTTCAAGCGTGATTTTTGGTCGCAAGACGCCACTGGGAGGTGAGTTCTGCCGATCGATCCCAGATGTATCTTCCTGCCAAAGTGTGGGCACCAGGGCGACAGATACACTTGATCGGGAGATTGCATGCTGAAAAGATTTGTGTGTGCCGTAAAAAGTTATGTATGACCATCGCGTTCACTCAGATAATATCCTTCTTTCATGGATGGATCATAAAATTTGTGGGAACCTTTAAGTTCAACTAGTAGGATCAATAAGCTTTGCTGCACAAACAGACGAAAAGCCAAGACAACCCTCACTTGCAATCTGTCCGTTCCATTCGGGATATATTCCAAGATTGAAGTATGCGCTGCTGACTGAAGAGCATAAACTTTTTCCCGATGAATTCGAGATATACATGCAACTTTTGAGAACAGCTACTTCAAGTCGGAGGCGTGCAAGGAACTTCAACTTGTGTGCTGTTATCTATTGTAGGTAATTATGTTCCACTTATCTCAGCAGAAAAAAATGTTAGATGACAAGTACGAGTTTGTGCACAAGTCTTGACTAGCGGGCCGCTAGGACTCGGAGTTAAGGGGAGTTGACAAGGAGTTTGCGCGTGCGAAATCGCTCCTGTGGCCACTGCACAGAGTCACTTCCGGCCGAACTTGTGACCGGATCTCCTTAAATCTTTCTCCTTCGAGGTCTACTGTGTAGAGCTACTATCTTTTCTCAAGGCATGACGCGCACTACTTACTGTTTACCACTCTCACACACATGACATGCACCCGTATGGGTGTACCTTGTTCTCCCATCATCTGATTGGGACCTCGTTTAAAGGGTCCCTGACAGCATCGTCACCCTCAAAATGTTGTCTCACCTGCATGCAACTGAGCTACATAGGTCTCTAATTTTGTCCTTTGATCATTCAAGACAAAAGTTTCTTTTGAGCGAGTAATGGCACCGAGATTGCCGAATTGGAGTGGTAGATGGGCCTGACTGGTGGCATGGTCGTCACATGAATGAACTTAACCTGATGGTTGCAGATACGTGTCCAAAACGCCGGCGAAGGAGCTTCAAGTTGAAGAGAATCCCAGTTTACTAATGACAGTTAGACCTATCTGCTGTTGAGTGGATCCTTGAGCATAGTTTTGCAGACCTCTCTCCGCAGACCTCTTCGATGACTATCAACGGCTCCGCAAGAATTTACAGTAAATGTTCATGACGACATATTCTAATTGATGATTTTTACACGCTTCGGTTGTTGTATCAAGTGATGCCAAGGCAGTGTTCATCATAATTAACCCTTGGTGGGTGCGAAGACAATTCACATGAGGCGAACACTTCGGACCTGATATGTACGTGTATGGAGGTTGGGATTTACAACGTTGGAGCAGAGGCTGGGTTGCCCCATCTTCTCGGGAACTTTCTTGTGAGGGACTTACGTACATTCCTTGATACTTGTTGACGTGCATTCGGCTGTAGGCAACTTTTATCTCCCTCCATGTCCATGTCCCAGACGAACGGGGATGGCGTCATCCTTTTGCATAGTGAGGTCGCTCATTACAACAAACAAGCCCTCCCGTCCCCATCAGACCCCCCACTGTCAACGAAACATCACGCAGATACGGCCCAACCGCTACACGTAGGAGACCCTTCCACTACGCCAGAAGGTGGTATACGAGCATGGCTTACGGTAATGGGAGGGTTTGTGCTCTTCTCAACCTCTCTTGTATCAAACTGTGACTTTCTCCTTGAATTTAGTGCTATGGTATCATTCTGCACATTTGGAATCGTCCAGTCTTTTGGCGTTTATCAGGATTACTATACTGTTAGCTTCCCTCTCAATGTGAAATCGGTGCATTGACGAATCGTTTTACAGAGAATATCTCTCAAGGAACATACTCCGTCAACTATCAGCTGGATAGGGTCCATGCAAGTTTTTTTCGTGTTTGCGATTGGTCTACCGGCCGGAAGACTATTCGACGCTGGATACTTTCACCATTGTATACTCGGCGGGTCCTTGATCTATATTTTCTCGTAGGCATTCGCCAACTGGAAATAGTAATGGTTTAATCACTTGGGGTAGGATATTTATGCTATCAATCGTGCAACCACATCATTTCTACCAAAACTTCCTCGCACAAGGTGTTGGCATGGGCATTGGAATGGGTCTTATGTTCTTACCCTCTTTGCAAGTGACTTCCCACTACTTTACAAGGAGGAGGTCACTTGCAATGGGCATTGTCATTTCAGGTGAGTCACTTGTACTGGAGGTGGAAGCTTCAGGAAGCAATGCCTATATCGGAAAGGTTCCAGCATAGGAGGATGCCTTTACCCGGTACTTCTTAATAACTTGTTTGAAAGAACGTCCGGATTTGGTATGGGTGTCAGGTGTGTGGTCAAATTTCAATGCAGGTCACAGCGTTAAGAAATTTCTAGAGCGGTCGGTTTTATGGATTTGGGTTTTCTCGTAATAGCCAATTTAGTCATGAGAACACGGATGCCACCCAAGCGGCGTCGAACAGAAGGAGGATCAGTCTTCAAGGAAGTCGTTACCGATGGCCCGTACCTTCTCTTCATATTTGGTTCGTTCTTGGTGCGTGTTGCATACGTTATTATATTAACGTCAGACTTATTGGTATTTGGTAGATTTTTTGGGGAACCTTCGTACCTTGTACGTAGTCTTTGCGGGACTCGCATTCAATTGGGTAATCAGAAGTCAGTCTTCTATCTTCAGCTTTATGCTGCGCTCCATGGAGTGTCTCCAGCATTTGTCAAGTATTCAGTAAGTCATGTACCATCCTTCTTTTCTGCGTTTTAATCATTTGATCTTTCAGATTACAGTTATGAACGCCGCGTCGATCCTGGGGAGAACAGTGCCAAATTTCGTTGCAGATATTTATGGGCCATTGAACGGTAGGTTACCGGTCATTCAATCTTGCGGTCTCAAGGACATGACTCGTCCATAGTCATGATACCCACAGGCATCATTTCCGGTAGTTTAGTATTTGCAATGTTTGGCGCGACCAGCATAGGGGGCACAGTTGTCTTTGGTATCTTCTATGGGTTCTTCTCGGGAGGAGGTGGGTAGACTTTTGCCTTTCTGGGGTTGCAGTCCTGCTTTAATTTTTCTTAGTTGTGTCAGTCGTGACACCAGCTGCAGTCTCCTTTGTGTCTCGCAAGGATCATTCAGATTTGGGGTAATAATGTTTCCATATCTCAGGAGTGACACTAATCTGTTTACGCTCAAGTCTACGGATCGGTCTTTTATCTTTCACATTGGCTTTTGCTCTGTTAACTGGCAACCCTGTTGCTGGTGCGCTTCTATCGCCACCCAAGTACAAGTGGCATCAACCTTTGATCTTTGCAGCTGTGAGTCATATTCTTGAGTCAAAGATTTGTGCTAATCATTGTGTGGAGGTTGTGACACTTGCAGGAGCTGTTTGTGCTTTGACAGCTCGCAGTGCACTTGTGAAAAGAAAAGGTACTCGTATTCTGTAACGCACCAAGGACAATCTGCTACAAATCGCGATTTATACCACTCCTATGTAAAAACCATGTAGAATGATGGCCCGTTACTTCTTGCCATTCCCGGCCGTCGGATCAGTGACTATAGCGTACCGTAGTACGATGTAGAAAGGAACAGCTGAGTCATTTGCGCCACGGCATGCAATTGACATAGTAAGCTGATGCGAGAGGGAAGCTCTAATAACTTGTAGTCGGAACGCGTTGTTCCGCGCAATTATATAGGTTCTAGGACTCCGAGTTTTAGACATGTGCGTTTGCTATTTGCTATCGTGACCAATTTGGTTCGTTTCCTAGTCCTCACCCCTATAGACATCATCATTTGATGGGACATGATTTTTAGCGTGTTCTCGAGGAATATGTTTCGCCATGGCTCCACGGCGTGCCACATAGTCTATAACTCTTCTCATATGTCATTATAATTTTTCGACGAACAGCGACATTCGAGAGCTGATTATAGTTCTTGTAGTTCTGAAGGCTGCACAAACATGTCCTAGAAGATCGCATGTCGAATTTTTTGTGCACCGAAAGTTCAGACCGACCGAAAAAGTTTGACAGAGAACGGGTTCACAGCCATATTCGTATCAGCTCCGTTATAAAAGCAGACTTCCATCGAATGAGGGCCGACTGATAAGGTCCTTGATAGAAGGCTCCAATGTACGTCAAATCCGAATGAAACACTGTT
>QFEW01011504.1:0-17869 GCA_003316525.1 Termitomyces eurrhizus
TGCATCAGGATCCAGTCCCAACGAAGGGCCGTCGTCACTAGACGCATCATGGGAGTCGCTGTTCTCATACGAGAGTTCGTCTTTTAACCTTTCGTCATTCTGAAGCTGGGTTCCGCGGAAGAATGGATCATTTTCAAATTCTTCCTCATAATCGCCACCCACGCTCATCTGCGCTTCTTTTTCATCCTCGCTGTCAGTTTCATTTTCATCTGCGCTGATTTCAACGACATCGCAATTTTCATCCCATGTAACAGTTTTTCTTCGCTGCCTCCTACTTTGGCTGCCACTACTGAGACGGGGCCCATGCATTCTCCTTGAGACAAGTGAAGAGCGGCCAGGCGAAATATTAGCTGGAAGAACAGAGTTAACTGACGGTGCAAGCGAGAAGTGTTTTGTCGAAGGGGGCGACGAAGGGATTGCTGTGGGTAGAAGATGAAAGAGAGGACGAGGCGGAGACAAAGATTGTCTTTCGGTGTTGACAACAGGTTGTTTAAAAGGACTTTTGGTGACCGGTTCTCTCTGAATCAACCTTTGAACAGTCTGTGATTGTCTGCGCTCCCTTTTGAGGGCGAAAGGACGCTCGTTTTCATCTTCTGCTTGATAGCACATCGATGATGGACGTGGACGCTTTTCACCCGATACCCGTCGTGGAGAGGGGAAGGAAACAGGACGAGCGGGAGATGAGGGATGTGTAGGTATTTGTGACTTGAAAGGAGATCTTGAAACGAGATTGTTCTCTCGAACATGTCGATAGCTGGAAGAGGTGCGACGAGCGACAGGGAGCTCAGGCAGGGAACGGGGAGAACCTCGTTTGGCTATACGGAGAGGGGAGGTTATTGAGCCAGAGCTTCCCGAACCTTGGTTTTCCGAGTTCGACGTCGGAGAGATCCAGCCTATGCCAGATTCGCGCATAATAGAGGACTTGATGGGGTCTGGGGAGTTGGACAAGAACCTGTCTCTCAGTGGGGACTTCTGGGTCACTGACATACTTGCGCACTGCGCGGGACAGCGAGCAGCGAGGGGTCGACGGTAAGCTCGCTGTTACGCTATAAATTCGGTGATACTGGGTTGTCCGTCAATGTAAAGAAAAGACTCCAAGCAGCGCCTCAACAAAGATCCACCCGTGGGAACTTGCTAACCTTGGTTACGCGCCAAGTCACATGATCGCGATTAACATTCTTGTTTCTAATGGGCATAACGCACCACAAGGGTTCCCACCGCATGACCTGTGTTACCTTCGGTAATTAAAAATAATCATGAGCTTCTCTGAAGTGCTGCATGAACATGGAGCCCCAGACCCTTACCAACGCTGTGTCTGCCTTAGGAACTTCTTTACCTCGTACCATGACATTCAAAGACATCACTATAGGGGTTGGAGGTGCTTTGTGCCTCTCGCTGAAACTTTGCTTTCCTCACGCATTACTTGTTTGTAGCTGTGATAGGATACTTTGTTGTTCACCGCCTTTGGATCTGGCCCTTTTTCCTTTCTCCACTTCGATCGATCCCCGGTCCACCTCTAGGGCATCCTATTTTTGGCCAATCTTTGGTCATTGTACGCAGTGAAAGTGGTATTCCCCAACGTGAATGGGTCAAACAATATGGTTCCGTGGTCCGTATTGTGGGCCCCGTTGGCATTGAGCGCCTCATCTTCATGAAACCTGATGCGTTACATCATATTCTTGTCAAGCATTGGCTTGAATATCCAAGGGTTTGTTTGTATCCAAATACTCTGCCTACACTCTGATTCAATCCCTTCTTGTCAAGCCGTCTTTCTTAAGACATATACTTGGATTGGTGACAGGCTATGGTCTCCTTACTGTGACTGGCAACGAACATAGGCAAATGCGCAGAGCTATAAACCCCGCTTTCTCCCTCCCCAATCTCATGGCTCGTGCGTGGCCTCTTGTCTAGTTGCTTTTAGAGACCAACGCCTCCATAGAAACTGACATGTTCTACGATTCGATTGATGAGTAAGGTCACTAAGGTCACTTCTTTTTTGCATTCACAGGTTTCTTTTTTTTTCTTCAAAAAAAGGCTTGTCAAGATCTTACATACCGCCATTGAAGACGAGAAAAACCCCGGGGGAGGGAAAGTATTTCTCATGTATGAATGGAGTACGTATAATGTTCTACAACTTCACAGGCATAGTTTTGAGCCCTGGCAGTGAGTAAAGTAACACTCGATATTATTTGCCAGACAGCTTTTGGGTACAAAGCCGATTCTCTGCATAATCCACATAACGAACTGGCAGAAGCGTATGAGGAACTATTGGATCTGCAAACAGGTGAGGTAGAAAACATTATTTTCTTACATTGTTGACCATAAATTCACAGGCCCTAACCTCGCCAAAATCGCGATCATAATGTCCATACCTGGGGCAGCAAAAGTTGTCGGATCAAAATGGGCATATGACCACCGTCATCTCTTTACAAAAGTCAGATTCTTCAGTGCGTACACATGTCGCTTTCAAATACTGCTTGAACCAGAAACTGAGCCGCGTTTATTGAGGTGCCATTAGCAATTTGATTGACTCAATGTATCGAATCAAACGTGTTTCTTCCGAGTTCCTCCGTCAGAAGATGGAGGACTCTGCTGTCGTGGCCTCTGATACGGAAGCAAAGAGAGATATAATGAGTCTTTTGGTTCGCGCGAGGAAAGCAGATATGGACAAGGACAAGACTGTCTATGCCATGAGCGATCGTGCAATGATGGATCAAGTGGTACGTGATCTATCTTTGCCCTTGAGCTTCGATTTCACTTTCATCAGCTTACGTTCCTAGGTGCCGGTCATGAAACGACAGCCACTGGTCTCTCATGGGTATAAACTTTTAGGTGGTGTTCATAGACCGTGCACTAATACTCTGAAACAGACACTTTGGTTACTAGCAAATGACCAAGAGAGTCAGAGACAACTTCGACAGGAAGTTGCTCCTGTTTTTGCCAACAATCCACGACCAGACTACCGTATCTTGAAGGATTTGCAGTGGCTCGATTGCGTGATGTAAGCATTATTCTCTCTTTCCTTTTCTTTCAATTATCCAGCCTGAGCCGGATACAGCATGGAAAGCCTCCGTTTGTTACCTCCTGTCCCCTTAACTGTACGTATGACTATGAAGGATGATGTTGTCGATGGGATTTTGGTGCCCAAAGGTACATTGCTCACTATTCCGGTAGGTCCATATTTACCGTTACTGGGCTCGCTCACCCTCATCCTCCGGGATAAGATACGGATTGTCAATACTTGGAAAGTTATCTGGGGTAAAGATGCTGAAGAGTATATATCTTTCATAATATTCTGTTTGATCGCTGATCCTTGGTAAATAGGTTCAATCCGAAGCGGTGGCTCAATTTGCCCAAAGATTATCATCCAGTGTTTTCCATGTTATCGTTCCTTGCTGGTCCTCATGCCTGTATTGGAAAAACAATGGCCATTATCGAGATGAAAGCTGTCCTTGCGTAAGCTTTCGAGTTTAATCTTGCTTGAACTTGACAATGTTCTTAAATGTGGCTTGCGGTTACAGCGCGCTGATTGCGAACTTCGAGTTCGAGCCTTCTTTTGTTGGTCAGACGATCAAACCTGCTGCTGCAATCACAATGAGTACGTTTAGGGATGTCCTTGCGATCGTTGCTTACACCTTTTCCTTAAAAGAGCCGACGGACGGCATGCCATTGCGCGTTCGATGTGCGCTCTGAAGCATCTTTCATACCTCGAGCGTCGCACTATTCTAGTTATGTCTTTTCTGATGCCACGGGTATCCATATCATATTATTATTGGATCGGATGTGCATGTCGATTAGTCTTTTTTCCACAACTTAACTCTAGTACTTGGGGAAGATCTACCCTGGTATACATGATGGTTTTTGCTTCATGTGCAATGGACCATTTCCCATGTTATAGCTTGCTGAGAAAGGTTCTCGCATGATGTTCATTATGTTTATGATGTTTAAATTTAGCTAAGCATAGTAGCAATGAGGAGGATTCTTTTTATTTTTAGGGAGCTATTTTTATGTGATATACATCATGAGCCCTTGTGTTCTAGCCCTGCAGTATGCTAAAGTGTGGTAATTATGGACACTCATTCAGATACTCCAGTCTGATGCCTTTTTAAGCATGCTGGTTATGCTTCATAGCCACTTTACTACAATGTGATCCTTCAGAGTTCATACTACTTCCTACATGTAAGTCTGTCACTATCTGCCATTAATGTGCCTTCCCAATTTCTAAACCTTTCTGCTTTCAGCAATGCTTGCCAGTATTGTAGTACTTGGTGTAAGTATTACTAATAGTTCTGGGGCTTTTTTGAAGTCTTAGAAAGTCACTTCTAATCCACACTGGTGCTTGACAATAAACTTGATGTATTGAAGAGAGTTACTGTCAGGTTCTGCTGACTCAGGGGCCTTCCAAATAAAGCAATGCTTTTATGAGGCAGACTCAATCTATGTGTACTTGGGGTGTCTGAAGCTTCAGGCCATGCTTCAGAGCTCAAGATGTGAAAGGGACAAGTCCAGGGTTGATAAGACTTGATCTGGAGTTGGGATAAGCTGAAAAAGGAAATAATAGGGTCAAGTTGAGAACTGGAGGTTCTAAATTGAGACTGGGGTCAATAAAGTTTAAGTTGTAAAGTGCATTGATAGGACCTCACACAGGCTAGGTGCATCAATAGCAGGCCACAGCAGGCTCAGCACCAGCTCTGGATACCTTGCCACATGTGATCCCATCTTAGTGTGCATAATTTATCTCTTTTAAGACATACCCAATGGCCATGCACAGCAAGCAATGGATCCAATCAGTGATAGTGCTAGCGGCAGCTGGAATGACAGTTGACAGATGGCATCAATCCATTGGTGTAACCAGTGGTTATGAGCTAGAACAATCTTGTGTGTATCATACAGTGCTGAATCAGACTGCAGTATCAGATTGACTAGAACTAGAGTGAATACAAGATGTTGTCTTATATAATACTCTACTGAATGCTGATAGCATCGTTAATGCTAGTAACAAGTGTGACGCTCCATTACATACCCCCCAATGAGACCAAATACTCAGTCTTAGGAGAGGAGTTGAAGTGGACTGGAGTATGCATGATAGTGTAAACATTAGTCGAAGACACACATTGCATTGCTGCAGGATGTTAGTGTCATGCATGAAGTAGTCGTGTCTTTCAGAAACACTGAAGCTCACAGTCTCTTAATGTGCAAGTGCGCAGACGACGCAAGCAGCAAAAAACAATAGATTGAAGTAAAAAACAAAAAAAATAAACAAAAGTGTGACTTCTCCTATGAGTCCGCTGTATATACACACTACCCTGAAGTGCATGTCAGCCTGAACAGATTGAGTGCTTTACTCAGAGTTACCTAAATAACATATGGGTCTATGACCTGTCCAACGATGCTCCTACAACCATGCCTGTCTCTGTCACCATTGACTCCTCCTCCATTGCGACATTAATTGTGGGAGGGGAAGGCACCAATTTTGTACTTGGTGGGGTTATGGGCCCCTCAACTGCAGGCACATCTACCACCATAGGTTCAGTTAGTGCGACATTAATTGCTGAAGCAATGGTGGGTAGCATACCATGTGCTGCCATGCATTTTAGGAGATTGACCCAATTTGAGTCCATGCCAATAAGGTAATAGAGGCCATTGGCCTCAGGGTTTTCAAGAAAATGACTTTCTTTGTTGTGCTTGAACATAAGATGATAATGGTTGACTTTGGTCATCTCCCACCATCCATCCCATTGTGGGATTGTGGGAGGAGTGCCGTATTCGTTCAAGTGCTCTATGCGCTCATCGTCAATTTGTCAAAAGATGTCCATAGACATTGTTGGAGCATGAAACTGCTGTTCCAGGAAGACCACTCTGTAAGTATACGCATGGTCCACTCAGTCAGGTGGTATCCGGTTGTGTAACAAGACGCATAACGCATCATTATCTGAAAAGTTCTGTGCGAAATCATCAGGCATGTGAACTGGGTGTAGTTCCAGCTGTGGCCCTCTTTAGGGCTCAAACAGCTGGTCAGGAAACATGGTGTCATACAAGATGATTGCCTCACAAAAGACCTGGGCAGGCCATGACAAGGGTTATGTGCTGCACAATCATGAGCTTGGCTGTGCTGTTAGTGCAGAGAGCTTGGCATAATACAAACCCAAAGAGGGTTCGCCAGTGCATGCGGTATGCATGATTGACCACAATGCCCTGATAGGTATTCTCCAGTCTAGGGTGACCAAAGACCAGTGCATACTGTGCAAGCTGCTTCAGGTCGAATGGCGTGGCTGGATCTTGAGCACACATTACACACAGCATAGTGGTTCCATCATCTTTTGTGTGCAGAAAGTGCCCCAGAATGTGTCGGTGCTCAACAAGCACAAGGTTGTCAGCCCCCTGCATTGGGCTGACAAGGTCCTGGTAGCGAGGGTCTCTCATCAGGAGCCTCATTGTGCGATCATGCAAAGACTTGTCTGTTTGCTGTGCGAACATCTGGAGCTCTGTGATGAGCAAATACGTGGTTATTCTGTTGTATCAAGGGGTGTGCAGGTTTGAATAGTATTTATAGAGCTGGTCAAGCTCTAATAGAGTGCAGAGAAGACCATGAGGAGAAAACTTGTAAATAACTCTGGCAGGTATGCCAGCATGGTGCCCAGAAGAAAACTCATAAGCCGCTGCCTGATTGGCATCAGCTCCTGATAATAGGATCTCATACAGGATCAGCGCATCAACGGCAGGCTATGGCAATGTAGCACCAGCTTGGGATACTTTAGCGCACGCTAATTAACCAATTTTGGTAATATTTGATGGCTGTGCGTGGCAAGAAGTAGATCCAATCAATGATAGTGCCAACAGCAGACAGAATGACAACTGACAGATGGCATCAGTCATTGATGACAGTACTTGGAAAGAAGACTGATGATCTATCAAAAACTGATGGACAGCTTGGCATTTGACCTTGGCGTCTGACATTGCTTAGTGCCTTAATTTGGCATCTGACATCACTTAGTATTTTGGACAGACAAAAGGCTGATGGCTTGATGGTTTAGTGTCGCGATCTGCCACCTGGCATTGCTAAGCATCTTGAATGGACGATAGGGATCTGAAACTGTTGAAGCCACCCCATAAAATTTTCCAAGTTCACCGCACTTTGGCATTATTAGTTACTTGGCAATGGTGACCTTGTTGTAGTATAAAAGTGCTTACCAACTTGTATATAAAAAAAGAAGAATAGAGTTTCCTGCCTCACCTTTTTCCAGTCTCCCTTACGACTCAAATCTCATTTACAGTCAGCAACATTGAAGTCATCAGCCATTGCAGACTATCGCTAGCCAACGTCATACTCATGCCTTACAGCTATGGCAGGCATTAACGTTGCTTAGACTTCGCTAAGCTTACCGTGTTCTTGCCACTTATATTGCCATGTTCACTTACTGCTTCTTCCTTAGATGCTTTTACCTTAGTGCTTGACACTTGCCGACTCCTTTCTGACCTTACCTTATTTTTTATAGGCATGTTCTCTGGGACCTGTCCAGGACTCCCCTCATCACTTTTAGTGCACCCAACGCAAGCTTTTGGCCCGGTAACACTATTACTACATTTGTTACTGACCAGACTTTGGATGTCATCACTGACAGCACAGTATTTGAATGATATGAATAATAGGTGCAGTGGCTGAGTGCTCTTCTAAAGCATGAGTTCATCTGCTCAATGTTGAGTGGGCCCCACACCTTTACCCCCAATCTATCGGGGATCTTCCCCAAAAACTCATTCTTGGCTCTGTATTTCAGGGCCTGCAACTTCTTGGCGCAATTCGCCTTTTTCT
The DNA here is from genome assembly GCA_003316525.1 of Termitomyces eurrhizus. Lineage (NCBI taxonomy): Eukaryota > Fungi > Basidiomycota > Agaricomycetes > Agaricales > Lyophyllaceae > Termitomyces > Termitomyces eurrhizus. Next base: position 7,811 of record QFEW01011504.1, read on the forward strand.
TTGCAATGCGCTTATTGCACAATACTCATTGGAATTGGTCAGCTGCCAATTCCCCTTCCTCTCCCTCCTCTTCGTGCTCCAAGCTCAACTCTTCATAGTCGCTCTTATCAGACAAGGACACAACTGGAGCTTTGCCTTGTCCAGGCACAGGCAGGTTTTTTAAGGTCACCACCAAACCATTGTACTGCTCTGGGGAGTGAGGGTCGGTGGTCAAGATGACCATGGGATTGTGTGCCTGTGGTGTGGGCACAGTGACAGGTAATAAAAATAACATCGAAATTTTCCCAGCATATGTGGAAATGCCAGCTGGGAACTCTATCACCTCCAGTTTGAAGGCATCGAGAGGTGGCTTGCAGCCACAACGTTGACATGAAGGCCCCAACTTGGCCAGGGCAGACAGTTCAGATAGTGGCTGAGCCACTGGAGGGGCAGGCACATTTTGTGCCAGATTTCTCCCTCCAGGCTCAGCATGAGGAATATTATGAGTAGGTGCTTGGGGTGCCACAGTGATGGATTTGGACTCCATAGGTGGGGCCTGAGACGATGCGGTTTCCTGCTGACCCAGAGACAGTCCTGCCAAGGGCTCACTGACTGCAGCCAGCGACTCTGAGGAGGCCTGAGGGGCTGGGGCGGTTAGCCACAATGACAAGGCAACAGGCTGAGCAGGCTGCTCAGGGCACACTGATCACGCTGCTGGTGGCATACTTGCCTGTAGAGGTTTGACCAGTAGAATGGGCTGATATCTAGCCCTCTTGACCTTGGCAGTTGGTTTCTTGAAAGTGGAAACTTTGCACTTAGACATGCAATTGATCTGTTCCAGCGCTGCAATGCACTGCCTCTTCATTAGCTCAATCTGGTCAAGCAATCCCTCCATCACTACCATGGCCAAACTGTCCTGCAGGAAGGACGCAGTTGCAGGAACTGGCTGTCCCACTGTTTTCAGTCTGCTGAGGAGTGCATCTGACACTGCTAACTCCTGCGCTTGTGGCACAGGTCCCACATATGACTCTGCTATGGAACAATGTGTCCATGGCAGCCCCATCACTGCACCTGCATACATCAGTATCAACACATATGAGTGCAATGATGGTTTCTGATAGTAGCGCTCCTGGCATGTGCTGTCCTCCAGGTGCTCGTAGCACCCCTCATCATCAACCTCCATCTCTTGCAAGTGGAGGGGTGTCTGGTAGGGTAGCAGTTCCTTGCAGCCTGGATAGGCCACACCCACTAACTGGTATTGGCTCACCACCAGGTATGGTGGCTGCCTCTGGTATTCAACAGGGTACTCTCGTATTTGTATATTCAGGGGTCTTCCCCCTTTACTAGAGCCTTGCAGGCTCTGATCACTCTTTTGCGGCCTCCAATAGGCCATTGCAGACAACATGTTAGCGACGTGTATTAGAACTTAGGAGGAGAAAAAGAAAAAGAAATCTTCTAACTCTGCCAGTGGTATAAACAACCACAAATACCCACCATCCAGTCTTTCACCGGCAATCATAGTCATATAAACAGCTACAATTAGTAGCCACCTAGTTAGTCACTGGCCATCAAAGTGGACTTTGTCCACATTTCACCACCTCATGCACCTCATGCACGTTATGTGCGTTTTGCTAGCTGTTGAGGGCATTTCACACCCTGCAGCTCTAGGTATCTGTCCATCACTGCAAGATCTTTGCAGTGCACTAGCAGTTTCTAGGTAGTATCACCTAAGCTCCACCTTACCTCGAATTTAAGGTTTCCTCCTATCCACCTATGACCTATGAGGTTATCTACAAACCATTCCTGGTCATCACCAGTTCCAAAGTCATACAGCTCCAGGGTTGCACGATTAGGGAAGAGCATGTCACTATTGGCTAAGTACAGTCACAACAACAACACATGGAACTTAGAGACTATCCTGCATGCCTGCAGTGCCTGCGGCAGTTCCAGCATGTAGTTAGATGTGCTCAGCTCAGCCTTGAGGACCCTATATGGTCCAATCCACTTTGGACATAGCTTACTCACTCTGCCTTTTGGCAAGTTCAAGTTCTTTGTCAAAAGGTACACTAGGTTCCCTTTCTCAATGTCTGGATCACCACGTCTGCAATTATTTGCATGTTTTGTCTGCCATATGTGCGATTCTATAATCACATTATGGGCATCTGCTAAGTTTCTTAGTGCATTGCATGCAAACTGCTTTACTCCAACATGAATAGCTTTGTCGGTGCAAAGTTCACAAATGATGAATGGCATATAGCCATTATTGAGTTCAAAGAGTGAATACCCCGTAGTTTCAGATATGCTCGCATTTATTGCAAATTCAATGAGTGGACATCTATCCACCCAGTCCTTATCAGAACGTACAAATGCTTGCAGTATCTGTGCAATATTTCTATTTGCCCATTCTGTCTGGCCATCCATTTGTGGATGAAACAATGTTGACATGAGCAACTTTGCTCTGAGCAGCTTGTGCAGCTCCTTCCACCATTTGGAAGTGAACTTAGCATCTTGATTGCTTACAATTGAACTTGGCAATCCATAAAGGCATACTATCTCCTTGAGATAGATCCAAGACAAGTCCAAAGCTGTCATGATGGTCCTTAATGGAATGAAATGGACCATACTGATCATTCTGCAGATTACTACCCAGAGGTAGTTAAAACCCTTCAACTTCAGGAACGGACCTATGAAGTCCATCCTGATTGAGTCCTAGAGTTTGACCAGAATAGGAAGCAAATGAAGCTTCCCTGGTGGCTTCAATGTTGATACTTTTGACTGTTGATATAGCTCATATGTCAAGCAGAATTAACTCATTTTCTTAGCCATTTGCGGCTACCAGTACCAGTGTTGCACATAGTCTAGCATTTTCTGAGTTCTGAAGTGGCCCACTACTCTGTGGGCCTGGTCCAGGATAGTTGTGATCAGCAACCTCTTCCAGAAAATGCAAATGACTTTGGACCCCATGGATCTGGTAAAATAGATGAGCTGCTGCTTCATATTGAAGCATGGATGCACTTGGATATTGTTCAGAATCTCTAAGAAGAGATTGTCATTCTTGTATCCTTGCTGGATACATGTGCAAAATTGTGCATTGCCTAGGTCAGCTGGTGCAGGCTGATGGTCCTGTGACTCCAGCGCCTGCTGGAGAATCATCTCAGTACCACTAGGGGGCACCTCTTGCCTCATTTCTTTGCTTGGCTGGGAGATCTCATGATCTACCAGTACCTGAGCCTTGATATTGCAAGCTTCTCACTGTTTTTTCAGTCGCTTGCTGCAATGTGATTCTTGTGCTTGCATGGTATGTAGCTTGACTATATGTTCTTTGATTTTATAGAACCTATGCAAGGGCAAGTCTTTGCCCTCTGGGTCAATATGTCTGTCCATCTAGACATAGTCATGTGCGTCATGAACATCATCTTGAGTATTGCTCTTAAAATATTGAGACAGGCAGTCCGTCACTTTGTTCAATTCACCTTTTACATAGGTGATGTCAAACTGGTATTGCGACATGTAGTCAATCTAGCAATATTGTCATAGTGATAGATGCACTTGGGTCTTAAAAAACTCAAGTGCTTTGTGATCCGTGATGATATGGATCTTATATCTCATCAGCTTATCCTCCCATTTTAGAAGGGCTTCCAGGATAGCAAGTGTTTCTAATTCGTGTACTGCATAGTTTTGCTGGGCAGCAGTGAACTTTCAGGACATAAATCCTGCTAGTTAGCAAGTTTGCCATATTTTACCTTGGCCAAACATGGCCCCAACCCCAGTCTTTGATGCATCACATATAAGCTAAATAGGCTCATTAATGTGTAAATCAATTGGCCAGATTACTGGCATCTTTACACAAATGCACTTATCATCTTGAAGCACTGCTGATACAGCGGTCTCCAGTGAAAAGGAGACCCATTCTGAGTCATGGCCATCAGTGGCCCAGTGTATGCTGTGATATCTGGCAAGAAGTTACCAATATAATTCACTAGTCCAACAAATTGCTGAATATCATTATACGTGCATAGAGTATGCCACTCTCAAATTCAATCGAGTTTATCTGTGTCCAGTGATGACACCCAAATCAAGCTGGGTGCTGCATGGACTATTACTAGTACAGCTATTTAGCCGATATAGCTTTGGGCATGCTAAGTATGAAAGGGTCCCAGACAAGTTCCAGAGAACACACGGTAGGCAAGAGGTTGGTGGCAAGGAAAGTGGATGATTGGAGGCACTTGCATAAGGCTCCAAAACATCGCTATAGGGCACTAAAAGTCACTAAGGGAGAGTGCTAAGAGCATGGGAAAGTTGCTAAGAAAGGCACTAAGAGGTGCGGAAAAGTCACTAAGAAAGGCGCTAAGAGGTGTGGGAGAGGATTGCTAAGAGGCGCTAAGTATTAGCACCCAGAATATAATAATAAAAGAATAAGATTGCTTAGCAGATCTAAGCATGAAAGCCAAGCCATAGTTGCAAGGCGCTAGAGAGAGAGAAATAGAAAACTAGAGCAGAGTCCTCTGACTTGATATGGTCAACAAGAGGTAGTCTGTTGCATATGATGACCAAAATGTTGGGATACAATCTCTACTGCCAAATTGATTCCATACTACTAACAAAAAGTAAGTATTTATAGTAAAAGAAGTTAGCCGATGCTAAGAGGTTAAGCGCCGCTAGAGGGTGGTGAACTGATAAAAATGTAAGTAAATGCGGTGAATTGAATTGTATAGTAAAAAGGTCTATAATGATGCTGTCATGGAAATACTTCATCATTTCCTCTTGTAAGCGCTGCCACTGGCTAAGAGCATTATTCTGGATTGACTGATGCCAAGTGTCTGTGTAAACATATAGCCTTGGAGTGCAAGTTGCAAGGTGCAGTGAGGTGTCAATAGTGGTGCGAAGAATAAGTGGTGCCATAAAAAGTGGTCTGAGAGTAATTGGAGTCTGTAGCTGCAAGTTATTAGTGTAAAAATATGAGAAAAATAGTGCTGGAAGCACTAGAGCATGGCGCTTCTGATAGTACTACAGTGCACATGGTTACTTCACTGTCCACCCAGTTTAGGTATCAAGGAATTTTTTTTTTGATTTTTTCCTTTTTTTCTAAGACAGAAACCATGTAAAAGACATCAATTTATGCAATATCAAAAATTTTCCCATGTGTTTCACTTTTTTTGGGGGTCAGGTACAAATTTTTTCAGTGCCTGGTGAAGGCAGAATTTGGAATTAATGTAAATTTTGAGATTTAACAATCTACTTTTATCGTGTACCTTGGAGCAGATGCACATGATCCTGGCCACACATGACCAGTTTGATATAGAAGGTCGCTCTAAAGTTGAGGGGTTGGTTAAAAAGACGTCGTTTGTATTCCAAGTTCTCTCATATGTCTTTCCATCAAACTGACTGCTATAGTTACTTTATATTGATTGTTTTGTTACATAGCAACAAATAACTTTTGTCGTGTTCTGTTCTGTAATGTCTTAAATTTTGAAACAAAAACATACTACTTGAGCCATCTTATTGACACATACCAGGGAATATTATGATAGATATTAACATGATCAACCGTGCTTGATGAAGATTTGACAAAGATAGATGTTTTTTGGGGCTTTCTGTAAAGGGAATTACCATATATGTAACTCTAATGATTATGTAATAGATTTGTTTCACTTTTCTGGTTGACAAAAAACCAAAACTTTACTAATCGTCTTGGGGAGCACACCAATGATAGAACTATCATATCTAAGCTGAATTAAAGTATTTTTGTGACTACTATTTGTGAGGAAAAAATGTAGTTAGAGTTTATATATTTTTGTTTGTTCCCTGCCAACTAAGTAGATGGGAAGTAACCATGTGCACTGTAGTGGGCTGATGTGAGGTGTGGGTATTGATGCTATTTGTAGCCAGCTATAATGCAGGCTCATCACCAGATGAATACCCTTCTTGTCAATGACATGACTGAGACAGTCTATACTAGGTGCATATAACTTACACTTCTTCTATTTGAGATAAAGGCTGGCCTTACATAGTCATCCAAACATGACTTGTAAATGCTGCTTATGCTTCTCAATAGAATTTGAAAAGATGAATATATCGTCTAAATAGACATGTATAAACTTCCCAATTATATCTCAGAGGATTGAGGTCATTAACCTCTGGAATGTTGCTGGTGCATTACAGTCACCAATTTGCATGATATTGCTCATGAATGTCCCCATCAAGGACAAAAACAGCGTCTTCGGTATATTCTCTTTGTGTATGTGAACCTGTTTGTATGCATCCATTAAGTCAATTTTTAACCTATACTTCACTGTAGCAACATCTTTGCGTATGACTTCCTGATCTGGAAGAGGTGTTACATCCTTGACTGTATTATTATTGCGCTGTCACGCATCCAATGCAGTTCATAATGTCCCATTCTTCTTGGGAATACAAAGTAAAGGTGCAGCTTGCACCACTGATTGTGGTTCCCACCACTTTGCATTTATGTATTTGTTTGTCTTTTCATGAAGCTGATCCTGTAGTGCTTGCAGGCAGCAAGGCAAATGGTACTTGTACTGCTTATTATTGTCAATGAGGTTAATCTCATAATTAACCTTCTGCTATGGAGGAAGCTTTTCCTTTGTCCCGTTGACAATATCAGCAAACTCATGTTGCTATTGCTGGCACAATCAAGGAATATCCTCCTCTGTAAAGCTCACAGCCTTACCTTTCCCTTTCAATATGTGTGCTGCATGTAGCTAAACCTTTGGTTCAAATTGCTCTTGTAAAGCACGTACATGCTCTTCTGTGAGATCTCCCAGATTCAACCTTATGACTAGTTGCCTTCTCACCACTCTTGTTGTATTTGATGACAATTGCACGCTTCTCGCTTTCAGCGATACTCTGTCAAATACAATATCTGATATTTTGGAAATTTTGTCCTCTCATGCATGATGGTATACTTCTCCTATCTGGGTCAACTGCACTCTTCCCATAGTATGTGTCACCATTGACGCTATCAACTCATTCCACTCTTGTGGCATTTGTGAGTCATATGCCTATTGCACTCCTGGCTGAGGCACTGGTCGATCCCTCAATGACCTTGTGCTTTCCACAGTTCCCATTGTACTATTTACCTCATCCTTGACAAGATCCTCCCTCCACCTTTACTTGAGAGTTAGTTGGCTGACATTCCAGCGACTCCACTATGCATTTACCATGCTCAATCTTTTGCTGTATAGCCTGCTTAAACTTTCCATTTGTACATCAGACCACATCTAAGTGCTTCCTCTTCTTCAAAGTTCCTTGAAATTCTTTCTCAGACATTAGTATAGCCAGCAAATCTGTCAGCAGGCTTTTCAGTGAGACTTGCTCATCCTTCACCTCCTGTACAGTCGCTCCCTTATGACCATCTAGTCAGTTGCATCCATCACACCACTTTTCAGTTGTGTGATAGCGTCTCAGGTGACCATTTGTATTGTTTAACACAACTTTCTCTGCCTTCAAAGGCATACCATTCACAACAACTATGTTGTTCACAAAGTCCAAGGACACCTTGTTCTTATGCATAAATGGCGTACTAATGATCATGTCATAGCAATCAAAATTTGCTATGTTCACATACTCCTTGATCAACGTCTCTGTCACGACCCCTCTCCTCCGGATCCACCCTAGGACACCCCTGGAACGCCATCCAGGACCCTCTCTCTGACCCCACAGGATGTGCTCTGCCATCAGCTGCCACCAGCCCCGATCAGCGATCAGATCACGCGACTTGCTTCTGGCCATCACACATCACACATCACAGCTCCCTCCACGCCAATTGATCGTGCGCCCCACACGCGTGATCTAAGTATACAGTCCCTGCCCGCTACTCAATGACCCCCGGAACCCATCCCAGACACCCCAGAACCCCGAAACCCGGTTCCATAATACTTTTAGCATAGTTCTCTATTGTATTTGCTAGTCTTGATATTAACTTGAATAATTTGAATTGTTGCGTGCCCTCTGCTTGACTAGTACACACTGACTGGCACGCTTGAATAATCGCATGCTCTAAGTTTGGTATGCACTTTGCGACTTATAATTTGTTAACCCGGTCTCGTCTTAGAATCCCTGGTTCACAACTCGACCCCCACCCAACCCTCAGCTATCCGAAACTCAAAACCCCCAGATCAAGTCCCCTCTCCCGGGACTACCCCTGTCCACGTCTTGAATCCCGGAGTCCTAGCCCCAGAGTTCCAGACACCCGAGTATCCGTAAATCAAGTCCGCATTGTAAGGGCGTTGCTTTCTTGGAAAGCCCCTGACTCAGCGGAACCTGGCAGTCCCTGATGTCTTTATCCTTATTTCAGCATCAAATTGCACAATGGTGTAACTTCCTATGGTCCCCAACTGGAGCATTAACAGCTCCTCCAGCTCATGAATGCATATTGCGTTAACATGAGCAAACTGGGGTGTAATGCCTATAGTGGTACCCCCAGAGTTCCACAATGTTCATGCTGGATGTCCATTGACATCAACATAGGTGACCAAGCACTCCTTCTCCTCAGAAGTATAACGTGGCCGCTGCAACTTATTAGTTGCCTTTTGCAGGATTACACATCTCATTTGGACGTGTTGATCTCCAGTCAGTGAAAACAAGTGTTTCTCCTCATCATCACAAGCGTAATAGTTGCTGTTGTACATGTCCACTGTGATGTATTCATCACCATCAAACTGGACACTTTCAGTGTCATCTACTTCTGAGCCCTCAGCTTCTACTAGCGGCTCTTCCTCCATTTCTTTGATAACCTCGCTAGGAGCTGCAGCTGTATAGGCCACCCGGATGTATGCCTTGGGCAGGGCAGAACATTCCCATTCCTTAGCAAAATGCCCAACCCTACCACAGTTGTAGCATGCTGAGGGGTTTCTGGCAGGCCTTCTCTGGGCTGCTTCAGAAACACCAGTGGGTTTGCTCACCATACATGTTGCAGGTGCTACACTCTCTTTAGCTGCTACTTGGTTTTGACCTAAAATGGATCAACTATCTTTTGCTGGCAAATATCCAGCAGGCTTTGATCAAGGCCAGTAGCCTCCAGAGATTGTCTTGCAGACGACAAATCACAGATTGTGATTGTTCTCCATCTCTAACCATTTGGCCAGGAAGGTTCCCACCTTTACTGCTTGATGGTTCACCAGTCCTCAGTGTGAGCTACACTATTCATAATGATTCACAGTATGTGTCAACTGCTTATACCGAATGGCATATGCCAAGAATTCAGTCATAGTATTGACTTTCAAAGACAAATTGTTATCACATATCAACACTTTCCTCATATCTGCAGACCTTCAGCTAGGACAACCTATGCCCCCCAGCATATGCATCTATATGCTTACCATCAGATTTGTGGGGACTTACTCCAGCAGGTCCACCAGACAAGTGAGATGGTCATGCATATGATCCATATGGATCCTGACTGCCTCATTCATTCTAGGCATAGTTTCACACAACTCATGAGGTGCAGGCATTGAGAATGCCTAGAGACTGTGAAACAGGTGTTCATTGGCCATTCTTTCTGGCTGTGAGGTGGGCTGTTGCCTGTAGGACGAAGTCCTCACTTTAAGCAGAGCCACACGACCAGACGATAAAACCCCGCTATATTGTCCTAGCGGTGAGCACGTACGTACGTAGTAAGACGAGATAATATGAGTGTTTGGAAGAAGAATAAGTACCCCTCCGCCCTAACGCGGATGTAAATGTCAAAATGACAAGTAAACTGGTACAAATACTTAGGTGTCGTAATCTTAGGATTACACCCCTCCCCATCCAGAAAAAACAAAAATGCCAGAAATTGAAAAAGAAAGTAAGCTGTTAGTATTAAAAAAATAAACTGCTCACGCGGGTGCGTCAAAAACCCGTTGGGAAAAGCTACCGGCGGCAGGGACATGACGAAGAAGAACTGAAATCAAATTGATCCTTTCCCTTCCCCTGCCAACCAGACATCGAGAGCTTGATTATTCGAGAGTTCTTGTCCCGATTTCCATTCGTCGTGTTCAGGGCCATAACCTCGGAACCGCACAAGATATTGCCATCCTTTTCCCCGTCTTCGCGCATCCACAATCTTTTCGACGTAAT
>QFEW01011543.1:0-16241 GCA_003316525.1 Termitomyces eurrhizus
TTTCCACCTCAAAAAATTCATATGGGAACCTGCAGAAACATAGGTGGGCGTCTGTTCATTGTGTTATCCGACCTTTGAATCTATCCATTAGTAACAGACCTGTGGTGCAACGGTTAAATGTGTGTTCCATCGCTGGAGGCTTTTCCAAGGCTGGGAGTTTGATTCTCCTCCACAGGCATACAAAGACCAGAGTCATCTTTTTTTTTTGGTCCAACCAGCCCCTGTGGACCTGCGTAGGCCTCTGCAGATGTCTGCTGGTGCTCTGTGCAGGCCTGCATGGGCCTACATAGGTTCGAGTCTGTGGATGTCTGCTGGTGGCTTGCATAGGCCTGCATAGGTCTGCAGGGCCCTTTTGTGGACATACACTAGCATCAGGGGTGGGAAAAGGAGGGAAGGGGAGGTGCACAGCCTCAAGTTATTGTGGAGAGGAAGGGAGAGAGAAGAGAAGTGGAGAATCTTGAGGAGGGTTTAATCATGCCATGACGTCCACCAATGGAGAAGGTTTTCACTCATGGGCTGATGCCTACTGGCAGCCGCTGACACATTGATGTCCACTAGTGTCTGCTGGCATCTGCTGGGCCTGTGTATGCATGTGTGTGCCCACCTTTTATTAATCTACTAGACCATGTTATACAGCACATTATAACACATCTGCAGCTCTGTATTCTATAGCACTGTGGAGACTGCTCTGCTCCAGTGTGGCAGACTCCGCTGGACATGTATGGAATGGCACAAAGCGAGCTCCCATACAACATATGACACGTACCATTGTGATACTCTACCCTGAGCCCATATCTCTCCAAGATTCTTAGACTTAGTTATATAACCTGTTGATACATAGTTTTAATGTCGTTTTGTACCAAAATAAATGCCCCCCCTTTTGATACCAAAATATCAGTCTGTAAGTAATCAAAAGATAAATAAACTAAGGAAAAGGAGAAATACTCAGTAGATCATTATAGCACAAAAACTCCTTTGCCAGTGTGGTCTAATGGCTATTACTGTGCCAGACTAGGTAGAAATAGATGTTGTCTGTAAATAAATAAGTAGATCCATGCAAGAAGTCTAGTATATGAAGAAATAAAAAACCAGTAGTTGTTTATATCTATTTGGTGATAGTGTGAATAAGTGTGATGACCACAACTCCTGCAATAGAAGTGATCTACCAACTGGGCTAAAAGGCCACAATGTCAAGCCTGGCTTGACATGTTGCAGGCACTATTTAAGCAGTATCCAGTGTCATGATGCTGTGGGTCATGACAGTGCCCTCTCTTTAAGCATCGAGCCCTCAAGATGCCTGTGAAAGTACCGTCGGCCCCTTCTGACTGCCTGTCAGCTGCCCAACTGGGAAACACAAGGACTCTCAGTCTCTAGTCCAAGCTCCTGGCATTCTGCCTTGTTAAATAGTAGGCCCCCTGACCCCTGCCAGTAAGCCAATTGTTCAGAGAGACCCCAATGCAACATTCTGGACCACCCAAAATCTGCCAACTCAGGGAGTTGAATGCTTGACCTTTTAGGCTTGACATTCTGTGATGACCACAACTCCTGCAATAGAAGTGATCTACCAACTGGGCTAAAAGGCTACAATGTCAAGCCTGGCTTGACATGTTGCAGGCACTATTTAAGCAGTATCCAGTGTCATGATGCTGTGGGTCATGACAATAAGCACTAAACATTGAATGTCAACTTTCTTTTTGTACAGTTCCAAGGTGAGTCAAGCACCCTTGTTAGGGTTCAAGTCCCTTGAAAAAGGTCCTCCCATGCTATCGCTAATTGAAACACTTTCTATGTCCTATAAATTACTTATGCATCAACTCGATTCCATCAGTCTTTGTGATGGCCATCCCATCTGGTTGTGTGTGGACTCAAAGCTGTGATTGTGCCTATATCATCATGGATCCTCCCACTTTGTTATATTGTGCCACTTCATTCTTTCACCACTACCCTTCCAAGGATATACCAGCACTAAATGAGGAGGTTGTTGAATTAAGTCATCATTGCCACCTGCTATGGGCTGCTTGCAAGATTTGGGAAGATGTGTCTCCATTAATGTGTTTTGGTATGGAGGCTGCTTAGAGTCAAGCTTTCCATGTGAGTGTGCTGCTATTCCTGGCACATTGCAGTGCCCTTCTGATAGTTGCCAAATCCAAGAAATTGCTACCAAAAATATAGCTAAATGCCTTCAACTTTTGATAAAGAAAAGCCATTACCTGGTTAGTGGCTAAGTCATCACTTCTTTTCTTCCATGTCCAACAGTGATATGCTCTTAGTTCCCTCATAAGTACACCAGCGCTTGCATCTTTTGTAGTCTCCTCAAGGGTCTGGCGATCATGAGCAAATGTGTTTCTTGGTTTGGCCCCTTTTAACCTGTGTTGTTGTTGTTCTCTCCCCTTCCTCCACATCACTTTAGTAAGGCAATTCCATCTTCTGTATAGCACCACTGAACTGACAGATTCCTAGATTTTTGATTCTCGTCCTGTAATTATGAAATGCATTGTGTTTGTTACTCCCTCATGATTGTTCTGCAGAAGTTCCAATTCCTACATCCCTTTGACCCTGCAAGGAGTTGCTAAGTTTATATATGAGTGTTAGCCACTGTTCTTTGTTAGAGTTAGTGCAATGTCTGTGTCATTCTACCTGTTTGAGGCTCTCTACAAGCCTCCTTGTCCCCCAGTCCTGGATAAGCTGGAGCTATTTTTCATATTGCTACCTCCTGATGGTATTCACCATTTTAACACCTGCATATTAACTCTCCTCAATTGTTATCACCTTATCAATTTCATGGCCCAAGAGTGGTTGGTGTATATCAGAGTGCTCCAAAACACTATAAGACCTTCTTAGCATGTGGGTGAAAAGAGTCTGACACCCTCTCCAGCCTCTTATTGGCAGCAATAAACATTCCATAGAAAGCTTGCTTATGGAAACTAACCATATAGTGAGTCTCCTCCTGCTTCCTCTTGATGCTAACCTCTCTTTGTCAGTCCCTAGCCTGGAAGCCACTGCCTACTCTGGTGACCAACAAAGTCTGCAATGTGATGCTAGCTTGCGTCATCCTCCCCTTTCCACCATCTTCTTCTTATTTTGATGTTGTTATGTCACTCCCATCTTCTCCTCTATCTTCACCTCCTCCTCCTGCCATGCCACCACTTGTGTCTTGACATAAGAGCAGGTGTAGCCATAAATGTTGCCAGAGGTCCTAGTTTACCTGATTGATCGATTACTGGACTTGAACTCTTCTTTCATATATAGCATTGTTACCTCTCAGAATGAGATGGATTTTCTTTAAGTTATGTCTAAGCATGGATATCAAAGCACTAATATTTGGCACCTTGTCTTTTGTTATTCATTCCTGCTTGTCTTTGCTATCCAGGGTGGTCTGGTCATTGTCTATTAGTTCTGTCTCCTTGAGCTCTTATAGTTTAGTCATGTCAATGTCCAATGCCAATAATAGTAAAGAGATGTTTTCTCTCACTAAGTAGAGCATGAGTTGGAATGCTGCTACAGGCCTGTAAAAAACTGAGCCATCCAATTTGCAGAGTACATAGACACTTCTTCTATTGCAGAAAGCCATAATAAGTGGGCCTAAATACTGAGGTCGCATCTTCTTGTTGTGTGTAACTTCAATTTTTGAGTTTTGCATAAGAACTAATGCTTCTGTTGTAAAATTGTAGTCTCTTATTGTTGCGCTATGCTTGCTTTCAAATCATAGTGCTACCTGTCAGCATGCTTGAAATACTGTCTCATGTAAATGATCAAGGTCCTCCATGCAGCGCTGTAAATCTATCTATAGCTTGTCTAGTGATCATGTCTATAGAAGACAGTAGTGAGTTCGGTGGAGATTGCAAATAAGTTGCTTCTACTCTGTCTGCTGGCAGCAAGGGATGGGTGCTGGTTGTAGCATAGCAGGGAGAGCAGCCCATCCTCTTTCATATGGTTACTCACTCAGACCAGAAGACCAAGTAGATTGCTTCACTCCAGCAACTCTCGTCACCATTTACTGCTTTGAAAAATGCCTGCTGAACATCAAAATGCAGTCGCTTTACAATGCTATTGGCATGCTTGTTGTATCCTGAGACTTGAATGTCTTGAATATTATACTTCTTTGCTAAATAAATTAGCATCTTTACTATAGGTACTCTATTATCTGTAACAATCTTGTGAAGGGCTCTCTATCTGCAGATAACATCTTTAAAGAGCCAACTAGCTATAGCGTTCATATTTTCTTGTTGTAGCATACAAAACTCTGGCCAATGTACCAACAAACATCTCTCTTGAATAATGTACTTGTAGCACTCCAACTTAGGCATATGCATGGTATCAATATATATTTTTCCAAATAATGGTGCTGGTGTTGCTACTGTAGGAAGAATGAGAACTTGTTGTATCCGTTAAACTTGGCAAAGATGGCAAGTGCAAATATACCATGCAATATCAGTGCTAACTTGAGGCCATCAAAAGCACTCCAGTAAGTTTGCCCTTGTTGCATAGAGCCCTCAGTGCTCCAAGTCATCATGCATAGCATGTAGAATCCTGATACAACTGTCTTGCTTGATCACTAGCATGTGAGCACCAGCTGTTATGACCCCTTTATTTGGAACCACCCCAGGACTCCCCCACCGACCCACATCACAACTCCTACCATCACGGCTGCCAGAACCACCATCATGCACATCAACCTCCTCCATTATACATACCTCCTGATAGCTCTGCATCACAAACTCTGGAACTACCTGCCAGCATGGCCATTACCCTGCAATCAACAACTAGATCATGGCAATCATCCTGGCTATCACACATCATGCATCACAACCTTACCTCTGTGCCAATTGATTGCACAATCTCTGGTATACAATCCCTCTCCATTTACTGCTGCTCATTAACTCCCAGAACTGTCCCAGACATCCTGGAACTCCTCAGGAACCTGGAGTGACCCCCACATGTACTCAAAGAGTAGCTACCCACTTGTAGTACTCTAATCTTGATATTACATTGATTGTTTGTGTGCCCTTTGGTTTTGACTGATATGCACTGATTGGCATGCTTTAACTGGCATGCTTTAACTTATATGCATGCTCTTGAGATTGGTATGCACTTTGTGATTTAAAGTCTGTTAACCTCAGTCTCATTATAGAAATCCTGGTTCTCAACTTAACCTTAACCCCACCACCCTTCCAACTTCTTCTAACCCTCAAACTAAGTCTCTTACTCTGGAAATCTCTTGTTTGCATCTTGAACTCCAGAGCACAGTCCAGAGTTTCAGACACCCAAGTACACATAGATCAAGTCCACCTTGTAAGAGTGTTGCTTTCCCAAAAAGCCCCTGACTTAGTGGAACCTGACACCAGCCCTATTTTGTCACCAGAGTTGGTCTTCAGCTAGGAAGAAAGTTGTCACATATTAAATGAATGTAGTGTATTCTGCATCAGTAAGGTTTGAGGGTCGCTGCAAATTCTATAGCCACTTCCTAACTTGGTCCACTCACTGATCTTCTGCCTTTGCTTTGGCACTTTGTGGCACTGCTGAATATAGTAGGTTTTGGCTGTCTTCTTGCAAGAGTCTGAGTTCCTTGACTATCTTTAGAATATTAGATGGCTTAGCAATGTTATAGATATTGGCCATGTAGAAAGTCAGTGGTGCCTTATATAGCTTAGGCTGATATGGCATTATAGAGTGTAGCCAGATGGAGACTGGCTGAACTTTGCAAAGTAATAGAATGGGTAACTGAATGATATAGACAAATCTATGTAGTTGGTCGATCTAGTCATCAAATATTTTGTTGTCACTATCATCTGGCATCTCATCTTCTGGCTGTTGAGGGCATCATAATAATCTGTCCGGCCCGTAAAACGTGCTTTTTACATGAACTAACTTGAAGTGGATCATTAGTATTGCTACTACTTAGTAATTCATGCTAGCCAAGGGTTAGATGTCCAGATTCTGTAGCATTTCTTTGATGTAGCATGCATTGACTTTAACAATCAGATTTTGAACCCCTATAAGGTACATGCATAGTGCTTGAAATAATCAGAACAATCCATATAACTCTAGCTTGGGCTGACTGTAGCACAATTCTCTGTTGTTAAGAGTAATTAATCTAAAGCAATTATAGCACCTAATTTTACAATTTGCACCATCACACTGACATAAAAAAAAGCCAACCACAATGTATGACATGTCAACAGTGAGTATAATGGAATCAGAAGTAGTGTAGTCAATAAGTACCAATGGCTTTGCTTCTTGTAGCGCCTTCACTAAGTCCTTTTAGGCATTAATTTGATCAAGTCCAAACTTGAAGGGTACCTCTGAACAGGTTAAGCAATTGAGAGCATGTGCTCCATGCATGAAATGATGAATAAACATGTGGAGGATATCTACTGTGCCTAGAAACATATAAACTTCTGAGAGATTATGGCACCACTAGTTGGCTCTCTTCCAGGATCCTGCTTTCTGGCATGCAGACATGCCCTAAAATTTTAAATTGCAGCATGCAAAGAACCAACTTGTGTCTTGAAAATATCCTGCTACAATATTTCATATGCTGCAGTACTTGGTTGACCAAATAAAAGAAGTCTCATAGCACTATACAGATGTTAGAGTTTTTCAGGTAGACTTTAGGCCTGCTATTTACTAAGTGCCAATCTTTTGGACCTTTAACACCTACATCATTGATGAAACTGAGCACGTGGTGGGGTATCTTGGGTTGTAGAATAAATGTAATGTTGTCATAGAATATAGGTACCAAGTTTGTCCATCTCATAGGAAGTGTAACTAGTCATAGCACCCCAAAAGGCATTTGAAATGTTGTTAAGTCTTGAGATATAGGATAAATTAAGCACTTATTGTAGCTGTAAAGGCAATCTCTGGAGGCTGTGGCTCAGTCACACAGCTGGCAGAGGAAGATCCAAAATGTATTAGAGTATATACTGACAATATCATAATAACTACTCACTTGGCAGAGGAAGATCCAAAGAGAACAAGTCTAGAGATTTTATATGCCAGGTTGAATGCTTTTAGAGCCTCTAAAGCATGGGAAACAACTGTACAGTACAACAAAACCTTAAAAACTCAAAAATTGCCTACTACCTCACAGCTTCACTAAAAACCTTTTAACAGATACTTATTTTGTTTTTACTCCCAATTCTAAAAGCCCTTTGATATCTGGTTTTGCTAGAAACCAAAAGTCTACTTATAATTTGTTTGCTAACAATAGTATCTCTAAGCGCAAAGAGGTTCAGGTCAAAAAGAAGTATAAGCCTGTAGCACTGAAAACAAAACTGGTAGTGAGCACTGTACCTGAGAAATTTTGCATCAAAAGAAAAATAATTGGCAACCTGTTAGCAACCCTTCTCAAACTCAATCTAAATTCACCACCTTTTGAATCAACAGGATGATTTATGACAGAACAAAAGGCACTATTCCTTAGTACCCACAATATAGATTTTCTATCAACAGTAGAACTGGATATATTAGTTAACATCATGCAGAAACAAAACAAGGTGTTTGCATGAGAAAACTTAGAGCATGATAGATTAAAAACTGATTTCTTTCCACTAGTAGTTATACTGACTATATCCCACATATCATGGACTGAGCATAACCGACCTATACTCCCAGAGATAAAAGCCAAAGTATGTCAGATTATTCACTTCAAAATAGTGGCAGAGATATACAAGCCTTCCAATTTAGCTTACCAATTGAAATAGTTTTGTGTACTCAAGAAAAATGGAAAGCTACATATAGTTCACAGTCTAGAGCTGCTAAACAAAGTCACAATTTATTATTCAGGGGTGCCACCATTCTCCAATCATGTTGCTGAGTCTTTTGCAGGATGCATCTGTAATGCTATCCTGGATTTATATGTTGGCTAGTGTCAGGAGACTTCTCATTTCTTCCCTCCTTCACTTCTTATCTCTTCACTCTCCTTTCATTCATTCTCTTATTTCTTTTGACATTATCTTATTTTACTGTTTTTATTCTTTCAATGCTATTTGTTAGTACTATTCTCAGCTCTTAAAGTGCTCTGATTCTTCAGCTACTATTCAGACAAGTATGGGCTCTTCAGCACTGCTTCCAGACCACTTACATAAGCCAGAGTTTTCCAGAGTTTGCCTCTTATTTGTTAGGTATGATAGGGCCTTGCTAGTAAGCAACAAAAAAGAATTCAAGCTTTCATGGGCTAAAGAGATATGTGATATAAAAGTTACTTGCTCAGTCCAATAATTGTAGTCCAAGATAAGCACTTCATCTCTATGATCCTCATCACTCATCTTCTTGATGGCACCAGAAAATACTTGCAAGGGTTGTCTGTAATGTAGGGGCATCACCTAGGTCTGGGCTTCTGGAATTTACCTTGGAGAAATGTTGGTACTGTTCTTCTAATTCTGGAATTAGGGTCACTAATAGTTAGCATTGTTTCATCCTCAGATATTGTCTTGACTACTGATCTTGCTAACACGTTGAAGGGTCTTTCTAATAATAAATTGTATGCAGTTGATCTGAAAATATGAATTTGCAGATAGAAAGTAAGGTCACCAATGGCACACAAGACATTTCATGCCATTTCTAGAGATCAATTAATAGTACTGTTAGCACTCTGCATATTAAAAATAATTGTAGAGTTGTAAATGATGCCAAGCTCATTTGCACTGTCAGCAGCCATTGAAATAATCTGTGATCCACTATCTACAATAGACTCTATCTTGCTTTTCCCATCTATTGTTAATATAATCAAACAAATAGTGTGAAAGTCTTGCACTACAGTGAGGATGGCAGGCTTGTCATCAGATCTTAGTGACTTTAGGTATATCTCAACTAGATCAACCAACATAGCTTCTTTTTATGATTCATTCTCCTCAGCTGTTTCTATTGCTACTGCTTCTGTAATATATGCAAATCCTGGTAGCACATCATTGCATTTATTCATGGCCATCACATTGTTAGCTATGTTTTGTCGAGTAACAGTTGTATGCATCTGATTCCTCATGTCAGATGCCACACTACATAGTTCTCCAACTGACAAAGTGACCTGGCTTTTCATGATGCAGTCAAAAACTTCCTTTGATTTTTCTAAATTGTATATTGCTGTCAGTCAATAGCCTCCCCTAGGCTTGTCAGACACTCCAAAGTTTTGATTGATGGATGGAGCATAATTTCCAGCCATGCCTGAATATGGGTGAAGTGGGGGTTTAGTTGTGGTTGGCACCTGGTTTATATGAGGTGTGTCATTCTTAGCACTAGAAGTTGAGAGTTTTGCTGGTGCAGGATTGGTTGCAGTGCCTGAAGGCCTATAATCTTTTAACAGCTGTTTGCCCTTCTCAATTTCCACACTATCAAAGACCTGATTCTTTAGCAATTTTAACTCCCTTTCTAATGTCTTGATCTTTTCCTTATGTGACAATGTAGGTTGCTCATTAACGGTGTTAAGCTGGAGTACTTCATGAATTAGCACTTGTTGAGGAGTTATTTTTGCCTTCATCAACGTTGCACTGTTTAAATTTCCAGACATTAAGTTTCTAGGATTGCAATGGTACCATTTGTCAATGTGCCCCTGGAACATCTTGTGTTTGGGATAATTGGAGATGATAGCATCTGAGAGTAGGACTATTTTACCATATGTGCTTTGATGCGCCCTTCCTTGGCATAAATGCTGCTCAAGGATGGTGCAGCAACCTCTAGTCATTGTATGTCCTGCTTCCCCACAGAAATAGCAAAGTCCTATCTGCAAGTCATTTCTAAGCACCGTAAAACTGGTTGAGATCAGGGTCTCTAGCTTATTCATAATGTTGGCAACTGTGGTGTTAATGGTATTCTCCAAATCTTCCTTTTTGACAAATCCATTGTGGTTGTTAGTGGTGCTAGGAGCTGGCAACTCCGCTGTAGATGCTATTCCTCCATTGTCTGTGCTAGCAGGTTGCTGTAAAGGTATACCCATATCTGTTTCTTTTAACATCCACTTGCCTGCTTCAAAGACCTTATCTATATCATAGGGCTCTTCTGGATGATGCTCAGGCATAAGAATTTCCAGGCAATGCACTATCCTAGTCTACAGTGATGTCAGGATTCCTTGTTGAAATAATTGTTGCTCCTCATTCCAATATGATTTCCCATTCTGTACTGGTCATTACACTATCCTCTGGAAGTTGTGATAGTAAGTTAATAGGGTGCCCAGAATATAGATTCTAGTTGTGAAGGTATCCTGAACTAATTTTTGAATCTCTATTACTATATAATGCATGGCTTCTTCAGCACCAGAATATAAATGAATGATTGCCTTTTTCCATTTCTCATAGGTAAATAGTCTTGGCACTGGCTCATCAGTTAATCCTTGAAACTCAGTCAATCCTGTCCATGACTTAGTGGTATTGTATGAGACATACTTAGCAGCATACTCCTTTATCTGCATATTGTCTGTGACATGGCAGTCACATAACAAGTACTCCAACTCTCTGAAATACTGTGTTAGCTTGCATGACTTTATTTTGTACCATTTTGGTGACAAGAAGTAGTTTCTGGATGGAATGCGCTGGATATTTGCCTGCTCCATGATGGCCAGGGTGTCTGTCAAGGGTGGGAATAATAGTTGTGGTGCTAGTGTCACTTAGTGTTGTAGTACTTGGTTGCAAGTAGTACTGATAGTTCTGGGGCTTTCTTGAAGTCTTAGAAAGTGACCTCTAATCCACACTGGTGCTTGATGATAAGGTTGATGTATTGGGTGCTTCACAGAATATCAAATATCCTGATGGGCCAAAGAAGGTTCCCAATAAACTCCAGCCTAAGTAGTTCACTCCCTGGGAACCACCGAGCCTTTGTCTACCAATAGACTTCCAATAAGAGGTGCTCAATAAACTCTAGCCTAGGTGATTCACTCCCTGGGAACCACTGAGCCTTTGCCTATCAATTGCCTGATTATTCTCTATTTTACTTGGACTAGTTATACTAATTTTCCAGTGCACAGACCACCAGATCACATGACTTTTTGCTCTTGACCTCCCAGCATTCCTGACCTAATTTGTTGTTCCATTTTCCATTTTGGTGATGCATGTTTCAGTGCCACCATTCCATTCATCTCTTCTCTATTCTTCTTTCCCTTTCCCCTTTCAGTCATATCAAATTGGGCATTGTCAGATCAGATCTTGATCTAGATCATCACAATTTGATCCCATTTTGTCACCTCTGCCAGCTCCCATGCTTCCCCTCCCCATAACAGTGGTTGGACTATTGTTGAGTTGATAGCTTGATCTGGTCCCTGCCCTTTGTTCTGTACTGTCTGTGTATTTATTGGGGTGTTTTTGGAGATATAATTTGTTGAGACTGCTACCAGGAGGCTTACAGTTTTCAGCCCATAATTAAATGTTTATTTTGACTTTTGGTGCATGTTGTGTCCCTGACTGCTGGTACAGCATCATATCAGTGTCAATGTAGTAGGTACAGGTTTGAGTAATTCTGAATTGCTAGGTTCTGGCAACAACAACCTAGATAACTCTTCTAGAAGTATTAGCAGTGTGTGGCTTTCACTTGCTAAGTATTTGAAAAGTCAGGAGAATAGGAAAAAGCTTTTGGCTAAGCCATCTGATGCTGCCTCAAGCTTCTGATCTAGGATCTGTCTTGGTAGCGCACCTGGTAAATGTGGTGAATTGGTAGTGTTTTGTTCAAATGTGCTCTCTAACAGGAGGTGGCGCTGTCACTGGGCTTGAATTTCTGGCAGAATTCTGTTTTAACAAAAACCTCTCATGGTAGGCTACAAAATGATAATGCCAACTATGGTTAGATGCACTGGATGTTATGCAGTACAACACTGTCTCTAGCATGTGGCATATGTAGTTGTGAGGAGTCCCAACAGAGTCCCAGTGTTCTCAAGTAGATGTGATAAGATGATGTGCTAGATGATAGTGCCTCAGATGCTACCTAGCAAACTGTAAGCACTGTAGTCTAGGCAAGGTTATTGAAAAAAAAAGAAATAGCATAGCATAATATGCCTGTAGGTGGCACCATAAATGATGATGACAATAAAGATGAGGCTAGCACCCAACTTAGTGACAAAGTTAGGTCAAGCTAGTGCAGTTTTGATGCTGGGTGTAGCTGGGTGCTTAAAAGATTGCGATTTGTTGTTATATACATGTAAAGTAGCTATTTTTCATACTATGTGCTACTGTATTTTTAAAATAAGTCTATTTGTGGCACTATCAATTAGCCCCTCTCCTCATGATTATAGTTAACGGTGACCTGTCAATGGCAACCAGTATATATAGGTGACAGCAACCAACAGCATTATAGCCCATTGGCTATGGTGACTCTAAACTGACTTAAAATTGTATAAGTCTGCTCACTTTTTAGTGTAAATCTGATTGGCCAGGCCTCTCCAGGGTATGGTTGGAAAATCCTTGACAGATGCCATGAGTTCCAATATTGGCACTAAACATTGTATTAATTCTTGATAGATAAAAATATTGGGTTAGAATATATTCTGTTTTGTCATCATTGGTTCTTTATTACATATTGGCTATGGTGACTCTAAAACCACTTAAAATTGTATGAGTCTGCTCACTTGTTAATGTAATTCTAATTGGCCAGGCCACTCTAGTATATGGTTGAAAAATTCTTGACAGATACTATGAGCACTAATGTCAGTGCTAAACATTGTATTATTTTCTAATAGGTTGAAATGTTGAGTGTGAGTGTATCTTGTTCTATCATCATTGATTCTTTATACTTCTAATTGAGGTGCCTCATTGAATAGCAGTGCCTAATGCTAACCCCCTTTTGAAACTGATTGGGGTTTGGTCAGAGTCACCTCTCCACTATTGTGCTAGCGCTGTGCGTCCTAGACCTCCTAAATCTTTGAAGTCAATGGATAGGAATAGTGTATGCTGAAGGACTAATAGTGGTGGTTGAGACTGATAAGTAACATCTGTAGCAGAGCACCAAGGCCAAAGGTGTTCTGTGTCCAAGAAAATTGCTAGAATCTCCAGTATATCAAGTGTTGGTAGGCCTATAGTGCCCCTTGATGCGCTCAGCCCAAGTAGAAGCCTATCAACACCTCATTTTGTTTTTGCATAATGTTGACTAATATGTCCAGTTCCACCATTGATAAGAAGCCTGTATTGTGGGCACTAAGTAATAGCATCTTTTGTTCTGCTATGAATCATCCTATTGATTCAAAGGGTGGTGGATTTAGATTGAGTTCAGAAAGGGTCACTAATAGTTGCTGATTATCTTTCTTTCAATGCAAAATTCCTTGGGTACAGTGCTCACTACTGGTTTTGTTTTAAGTGCTACTGGCTTATACTTCTTTTTGACCTGAACTCCCTTGCATTTAGGGATAATAGTGTTAGCAAATGAATCATAAGTAGAATTGTGGCTTCTGGCAAAACCAGATATTAAAAGTTCTTTAGAGTCAGGTGTAGAAATAAAATAAATGTCTGTTGAAAAGTTTTCAGTAATATTGAAAGCTGTGAGGTATAAATATGATAAAGCTTCACTAGTAAGTGATGAAGAGGAACTCAAAATTTTATGGGCTAAAGAGGTATGTGATATAAGAGTTACTTGCCTAGTCCAATGATTATAGTCCAAGATAAGTGCTTCATCTCCATGATCCTCATCACTCATCTCCTCAATGGTGCCAGGAAACATTTGCAAGGGTCATCTGTAATGTATGGGCATTGCCCTGGTCCAGGCTTCTGGAATTTTTCTCAGGAGAATGTTGGTATTGTTCTTCTGACACCAGAATTAGAGCTGCTAATAGTTAGTCTCATTTCTTCTTCAGATGTCATCTTGACTACTGATCTTGCTATCATGTCAAAGAGTCTTCTTAATAATAAGTTGTACACAGGTGATTTGAGAATATGAATTTGCAGATAGAATGTAAGGTTGCCAATAGTACAGAAAATGTTTTGAGTCATTCTCAAGGATCAATCAATAGTGCCATTAGTGCTCTGCATATTAAAAATGATTGCAGGTCATAAATAATGCCAAGCTCATTAGCAATATTGGCTGCCATGAAAATGATTTGGGATCTGCTATCTACAATAGATTCTATTTCACTCTTTCTATCCACAGTTAGCATGATAGATTGTATAGCATGAGAATCTTGGGCTACAGTTAGGATGGTGGGATCATTGTCAGATCTTTGTAAGGGCAACCTCTGGAGGCTGTGGCTCAGTCACACAGCTGGCAAAAGGAGATCCAAAGTGTATTAAAGTATATACTGACAATATCATGATAACTACTCACCTGGCAGAGGGAGATCCAAAGAGAACAGGTCTAGGGATTCCCTATGCCAGGTTGGACACTTCTGGGGCCTCTGAAGTATGGAAAACAGCTGTACAGTACAACAAAACCTTAAAAATTTGAAAATTGCCTAAATAATCAACTGTACAAACAAGGCAGGAAAACTCTGGACTTTGGAAGTCAGAAAGGCAAACTCCAGCTTATATAAGCAGTCTGGAAGCGGTGCTGAAGGGCCCATACTTGTCAAAATAATAGTTAAAGAACCAGAGCACCTCAAGGGCTGAGAATAGTACTAACAGATAGTGTTGAAAGAATAGAAACAGTAAAATGACAGAATGACAGAAGAAATAAGAGAATGAATGAAAGGAGAGTGAAGAGATAAAGAGTAAAAGAAAGAAGAAATGAGGAGTCCCCTGACAACTTCTGATTGAGGTGCCTTGACAAGTGGCAGCACCTAATGCTAACCCCATTCAGAATTGATCAGAGTTTGGTCAGAGTCACCTCCCCATTGTTGTGCTAGCATTATGAGTTCTGAGCTTGCTGAGTCCTCAAAGTCAATGTATAGTGAGTGCTGAGTATCTGATAAATAGTAGATGAGACTAGTAAGTGAAGTCTGTAATGGGGCACCAAAGCCAGAGATGTCCTGTGTCCAAGAAAGTTGCTAGAGTCTCCAGACTAACAATTGTCAGTAGGCCTATAGTGTCCCTTGATGCGCTCAGCCCAAGTAGAAGCCTATTACTGGGAGCAACAAAGAAGCTGCAAGATAATTGCAAGGTTGAAGGAGACTACTACCTTATCTGGAAGATAGTGAATCAATGGGCAAACGATGTGCTTCAAGAAATGTTGTCAATGGGCAAGGATTTGATAAGTGATTGGTTTTTCTATGCTCAATTTATACTCACCTTCTGCATAGGAAAAAGGCACAGAGGGTTTAGAATCAAATCCCTGTGCTGAACAATGAAGAAACATGGTGGACAAGTTGACCATGCATATGTGGAAGATTTTTGATGAGACAGAGATGTTTCTTTTCCTCTATCAGCATGGCTTTGTTTTATTAATTGTTGACATGATTTGGAGTAGATAACTGTGCATAGTATACTGTTATATTGATCATATTCCTTGCCTGATGCCTTACCAGTGCCAAGTACCCTTTAGCAGTAGTTAACAGTTTTGGATCAATCCAAGGTACGAGTGTGATTCAAAATGAGGGTCTATGTGCTGAGATAAGCAGGGGGGCAGGAATAACTTTTCCTTATCCACCTCACTGATGCTTCAGAAAGATTGCATAAACCTCACGTCGGGATAGAATTTTGCAATACAAACAAGATAAGCAGGTCACATAGAAAGCAAACAAAAGAAAGGAATGCCTATACTGATCAGAGACCCAAACAAAGCAGTGCAACCTGACTTCACATCAGATGATTACAGAGCAGCCAGAGCAGCACTGATCAGCAAGAATACGACAGAGGAAGACGCTATAGCACTGCTGGCGAGTACATGGCAGGCAAACAATGCGGCAGAAAAGGAAATGTGGGAGAGGCAAGCAACAGAGGAGAGGCAGGCTCTAAGAGAGCACGAGAGACTAGAGCAGGAGACAATTGATCAGAGGGTCAAGGCACAGAGAGCAGAGGAAGAGACGGCAAGGATAGATGAGACAAAAAAGCACAAGTCCAAGTATATGGAAATATCCCTTGCACCACCCCCAATTATGCCGCCTAAAATACTACCCCACTACACAATGTCGAGGCTGCAAAAGGGCCTGTATGTCAAGTTGTGGTACTTCACCAATGAGGGATTGGACTATGCGGTCAAAACATCCACAACAGTAGATGAGAATGCATTGATTCAGACAGTCGATGGGGAAGGTGTAACAGAGTCACACTTGTTACTAGCATCAACAACGCTATAATCATTCAGTAGAGTATTATGTAAGACAACATCTTGTATTTACTCTAGTTCTAGTCAATCTGATACTGCGGTCTGATTCAGATAGTTCTAACTTGTAACCAACGGTT
>QFEW01011568.1:0-20383 GCA_003316525.1 Termitomyces eurrhizus
TTACCGCGTACTGGGGAGCCTTGCCCTTACGAGACTTGGAAACAGTGGTTAGCGTGGCATGGCAGCGGCAAGAATAGGTAAAAAACTCACTTTCTTCAAAGCCTTACCCGGCTTTACTGAGGAGCCCTTCCTGCTAGCCAGCAGTGTTGGGCTCTGTGCACTGCCGGTGCGCAAAACCTTGCTGGATCCCGCTGCAATTGAATCTTGTCCCTTGGTGACTGGCGCCCTCCCACAGTTGATCTCCTCCATCTCCTCTGCCAACGCCTGCACATGTGCCCGCTCTTCTAGCACCCTCATAATCTCCTTAGCATTGCAAGAAGCGGCGGTAGCAAGTTTCTTCTCCACCTGCATCCATGCCAAGAGTGCCAGCACCTCCTGTTTGCTATGAAGAGACAAGTCAGACCACAGCTAAGTCAGAAATCAGGATCAGAAATACTTACTCAGGTGCAGGCACGCTTACCATCATTGGCAAGGCGCTGGAGAGAATATCCTCCAATTCGTCCTCAATAGTTGGGACGGGAGAGGCGCCTAGGGACGCAATTAGTAGTGATGCGGCAAAGTTTGGCGACAACTCATGAAACGAGAAAAGGGCGCCAGCCATGCTGCGCCAAGATTGTCAATGTAACGCACCCGGCACCACTCTCGCACCTCAATCTCCTTGTCCCAGCCTACGCCAAGGACACAAACCTCGTACCAGCGCTCTAACAATTTCATAACTGCAACGACCAAGTTTGAAGGTGCCTCCGCGCCCACACCCTCGATGCGCCTAACAAATTTGTTTGCCTTTTTGATATAGGCAGAGGCGGCATCTTGAGCCTTGCGAGACGGTACTGGGGGCAGAGTTGGAATATGAAAAGACATATTATTTTAATAGAGTGCCAGATAAAAATGAAGAGAAGAAACGAAGTCCAAACTCATGCGCCAGGACTATAAACAAAATCTCAAGAACGCATGGACCACTTGTCACAAAAGCAGTAACGGTAACCATATTTGGTGACTGAGGACAGTCAATTTTTCAGTTGGGGGGAGATGATAGGACCCCATACAGGATCAGCGCATCAACGGCAGGCTACGGCAACGCAGCACTGGCTCAGGATACCTTAGTGCACGCTAATTAACCAATTTTGGCGAGATTTGATGGCCATGTATGGCAAGAAGCAGATCCAATCAATGATAGCGCCAATGGCAGCAAGAATGACAACTGACAGATAGCATCAGTCACTGACAACAGCGCTTAGCGAGAAGATTGACAATCTATCAAAAACTGATGGACAGCTTGGCATTTGACCTTGGCATCTGACATTGCTTAGCGCCTCGATTTGGCACCTGACATCGCTAAGCATTTTGGACAGACAGAAGGGTGATGGATTGATGGTTTAGCATCACGATCTGCTGCCTGGCATCGCTAAGGTTCTTGAATAAACGGTAGGGATCTGAAACCGTTGGAGCTACCCCTATAAAATTTTCTAGTTTACCGCACTTTGGCAATGGTTAGTCACTAGCGACGGTGAACTCCTTGTAGTATAAAAAGTACTTACCGACTTGTACATATGCAACAAAGAACAGAGTTTCCTGCTCCCCTTACTGTAGTCTCCCTTACGGTCCAAATCTCATTTACAGTCGGCAACGTCGAAGTTATTGACAGTTGCAAACTCTTGCTAACACTCGACACACTCACACCTTGCAGCTACGGCAGGCATTAACAACGCTTAGACCTCGCTAAGCTTACCGTGTTCTTGCCGCTCACATTGCCGTGTTCACTTACCGCTTCTTTCATAGGCGCTTTACATTAGTGCTTGACACTTGCCGACCCCTTTGCCGACTTAATCTTAACTTCACAGGCGCGTTCTCTGGGACCTGCCTGGGACTCCTCTCATCACTTTTAGCGCACCCAACACAAGCTTTTGGTATGGTAACACTATAGTTATATTTGTTACTGACCAAACTTTGGGCATCATCAGCGGAAGGCATGGGAGCAACTGTACAGTATCCAATGGCTAGCTCTGGGAGGCCTGAAGAACTCCAGGGGCATGAGAAATGCTCCAAAGTTCTCTGGAGCTCCAAAAAAGGAAATTGTGACCAGAAAAGGAGGCAGAAAAAAGGGATTGAGGAGGAGTCTCCTGACAAGTACCAACTGTGGTGGAAGAGGAAATGCAAAGTACCATTACCCTCTGCTAACCTCACAACGATTAATAAAGCCATACAACCTGGAAATTACTTTGCATTATCAGCATGTTTAGTCATGATCTCAGCTCTAGAAAATATTGGCAATTTATATATGGAGAACAAACCATTGATTAATTAAGTAGCACTTGCAACTGGAAATAGTAATGTTAACAACTCATGCACATTCACCAACTCAGATTGTACAACACATTTCTTCAGATCATGTAACTTTTTTGTTGACTACAAGCTGGTAACCAAACTCATTGGTCAATCCTCAAAAGAAAAAACTAGTTTCACAATCCTGGGAACAGGGAATGTTGTCTTACAAGTTGTTCATAATAACAAAGAGCACACTCTCATATGCAAAGATGCACTTCACACCCCTAATGTAACTGCAAATCTAATCTCAACAAACAAACTCAATGCAGCAGAGTGGCACTCAGTTTTTAGTGATGGAAAAGTCTGCTTCTTCTTCAACAAAATCAAAGTCTTTGCTGGAATCAAAAGGGATAGAATGTATCTAATACTTGGTTCATTCACTACACCTGTCTTTACAGCTTTAACAGTCCAATCACTCCAGAGCCCTGCTGATTCCATAACTTGACACCAATATTTCTTCCATTTTGGCATCACCCATATCAAGGAGGCATCAAAACTTGCTGATGGGCTGTCAATCACAAAGGACAACTATATGGGGTTATGCAAAGAATATGTAATTGTCAATATTAAAAAAACAACCCTACAATGATTATCTGTTCTCTGAAACAACCATCTTACATGCAACAAATATTGATTTATAGGGACCAGCCCATGTGAAATCAACCAGGGAGGCACTGTACACAATGAAGTTTTATGACAGAGGATCCTCTTACAGACAAACATTCTTTTTATCCAATAGACAAGCTGAAACAGTATTCAATGCCTTAAAAACCTACAAGGCAGAGTCAGAAAGAATAACAGGGCAACTTATGGTCTTCATATAGACTGACAATGCTCCAGAATTCTACAGTGCACTATGTGTGAGGAAGGTCTCATATTTGACCCTACCATGCCCTATTTGTTGGCCTTCAATGGCACTGCCAAGTGCTTGATTGGGATTACAACAGTAGCAGTACGTGCAATGTTAGTCAACTCAGAGTTACACATGCAATGGTGGGCTGAAGCATGGAATTTTGCCAATTACATCAAAAATAGACTTCTGTCCTCCAGACACCCAGGGACCATTCCAGAAGAAAGAATGAGTGAATGAATAGTTTTTATTTAATGTATACTGCCAGCAAGCCACTATACAGGGCTAAGAGGTGGGGGTAGTGCCTATCCCTCACACTACTCTGAATAATTAGCTGGTGGCCTATCTATTTGCTAGCATGGTTTGTAGCTTTTTGAAATAGAACTCTCTTTATGTGGTTTTTTGATGGCATGTGGCATTAGCTGGGTAATGTCACAAATTCCTCCCATTGAAAAAGTATGATTGGGGTCTGGTCAGGATACCTTGGATTGTGGTGGGGCCTGCTAGCCCATAGCGTGATTTCTATTCCTCTGGTGTGTTCACATATATGGGGTGCCTTGGCCTTCTGCAGTATGTTTCCCCAGGTCTACCATGCTTGATGATCCTTCCATGTTATCCTTCCTACCTCCTCTTCCTCTGCTCTCATCTCTTCCCTCTCTTCTCCCTAAACCTCTACTCATCCTCAACCAGTCCATATGCTGCCTCCCTGTCTCCCTCCATCCTCCTACCACCAGACCTCCTCCTCTACCTCATTTTTGTTGTCTTCTACTGTTGGTGTAGTCTTCAGTGCTCTCTTTGTCCCTGTTTACATAAATGCTCTGGTCTTCCCTAAGAATTTGACCATCACCTCAATTCCCTTTTTGGTTTCCAAAAGTGTTTCTAACTCCATCCTCTCATCTGCATCTCATAGTATGTAGCAGTACTTGTTGTATCTTGTGCAATTTAGTATGATGTGTTCTCATGTCTGGAATCTCTCCCTGCATGGGCACCCTATTGACTCATCAGTTATGAACTTAATGTAGTACTCACCAATAAAAGCATGTTTTGTTCAGCACTGTGTGAGTCTACTAAATACCTCTCTTAGAGTGTGGGTTACATGCTCTCTTGGCTTTCACCTTGGGTGCATTCTGTTCACTATGGAGAACCCTCCTGTAGTTGATGTCTTCTGCCAATCCTTCTTCCATTCCTCCAGAGTGACCTTCTTCATGTTTCTTTTTGTGTTTGTTATTGCTATAAAGTTACATGTCCAGGCTTCTGATCCTAGCTTTGCCTCTTTATCCACACATTTGTTACCTTTGATATCTTTGTGGCCTAGGCACCACTCTATGCTGAGTGTCCTCCCCTCATCTCAATTTAAAAACTTGTCCACTACATGTGTGGTCCTGACCATTTGTTGCTGGTCTGGCATCAATTTCAGTTCATATATTGATGTGACTGCAGCTGTGTTATCAGCAAAAATATGTACATGTTTTATCTGCTCATGTCATTTCACATATTCTGTGGTGGCTCTTGCTGCCTGTGTTAGTCTGACCAGCTCAGCATCATATACCTCTGCTCTGTATTCCATTCCACCTCTTCCTGAGAAGATTTCTCTCCTCTGATAGTACCTGACTATCTCCCATTCTATGTTTCTAATTGTTTTCTCTGGGTTCTCCTCCCTTATTGAGCCATTGGAGTAGACACAGATATTGGTAGGGTCATATTTGTATTGACTTATCTTTTCCCTATGCTTCTTGGCTTTATTGGCTTTGGTGCTCCTCTTGGGTGCCCCTACAATTTTCAGGCATCTATTGTATCTCTTTGCTGTCATTTGCCATGATGGGGAGATAAATGGGTCAAATGTTTTCACCCAACTCAGGTTTGTATGTTCTCCTTGTCAGCTTTTCAAACTGGGTCATTCTCATGTTCCTTCCTTTCCTTACTGTTGTCCTGGGCTGGAATGGTGGAGGGTTGGTCACAGGTTTATCTTGTCACCACTCCTCAGGTTGTCTCTCCAGCACCAGGTTGAATGTTTTCAGCTCATGGAGTCTGTTTGCATATCCTCCTAGAGTCATGTCTATGGTGATCAGAATGGATGGGGGAAAGGCAAGATGTAGGACACATCCATGTCTGAGGATTGACACTTGGAAATCAAGTGATAAAGGGACAACTAATCAGAATTGAGGGATGTGGCATGTATCAAGTCTTGATCTCAGAGACTGGTCAAATTGTAAGATTATGTGACATCAAGTTCAAAGAGGAACACAGTCACTGCTCAGTAAATATGGGCACCACTGTACTACTTGTAAATAAAAGTGAACCACTTAAAAATCCAAATCACAAAGACATAGTATATGATGACTTCCTTATCACTAGTGAACTGAACACAATGCCTGCAATGCAACCAGAAACACCAAAAATGCCAGTCAATGAAAGTCAACACCTCATCAAGCTGCCCCCAGCACCCAGAAAATTGAGACCACACATCAAGTACTCACCAGCATCCCAAAAATCTGCCCAAATCACTGCCAACATTACACTCAATGCCAATGACACTGTCAACTCTGATGTGGATAATAATAGTTCCAATGGTGACAAAACTTTCTTGTCAACACTTACAGAGATAAGCAATGACAACAAAACTCAAGTTGACAAGAATCTTCAGGCACTTTCTGTAGGCTTACCCCCTGAACCTCAAAATTGCTTTATCGCTTCATCCTTTTCTGAAGCTATTGACCCTGTAAAGAGACACCTCTGGCTACCAGCAATGAAAAGAAAATATCAAGATGGGATGAACATGGGGCAGTTACTCCAGTCCCCCAACCAAAAGGAGTCAATACCATAAAAACCAAGTGGGTCTTCGACTTAAAAGTTGATGGAAATAGATCACTATTAAGGAGAAAAGCCCATGGAGTCATAAAAGAGTTTATACAGAAACTTGGAAAATACTACAAGGAATCATTTGCCACTGTTGTAAGATACAAATCTGTAAAGATCTTGCTAGCAATTATTGCTTCTCAAGGCCTCAAGATCAGGCTCATTGATTTTGTCAGTGCATACCTCAATGCAAAGCCCCAAGGAGAGAATTATCTCAAAATCCCTAAAGGATGGCTATGTATTATCCTCAACATATACCAATGACATACTAATGGGAGCCACATCTAACATAGTTCTGAACTCAACAAACTCCCAATAAAGTGCTTGGAATATCATTAGTTGTTGACAAGAGTACAGGCAACATAACTATACATCAACAACAGCTTATAAACAAGACATGAGCAAACTTCAGTATGCAAGATGCAAACCCAAAATACACACCACTCCCTCTGAACATTAAAATTGTCAATTTGCAGATGAAACTGATCCCACATAAGAATGAATTCTTCATGCAGAATAAACTTTACTGCAAAGCACTTGGAACACTCAATCATATTGCTAATGGAACTTGCCCTGATATTGCCTTTGCCATAATGGTATTAATGAGATACATGGAAAATCCCTGACCAATCCACTAGCATTTTGTTCAGCATGTCCTTGCTTATCTGAAAGCCACAAGGAATCTAGCAATCATGTACTGAAAGGGTGGTAACTTAAAACCAATTGGGTACTCCAATTCCTCATATGCAGATGACCCAGACTCCAGGAAATTATTGGCTAGTCATGTATTTACAATGGCTGGAGGCCCTGTTAGCTGGAAAGCAAAGACTCAGAATTGGGTTAGCACATCAACAGGTCAGGCTGAATACATTGATGCTTTTGAGGCTGGGAAACAAGCAATGTGAATGTATTTGTGGCTTGCTGAGGTTGATATTTGGGTGAAAAGACCACTCTGCATTGGGTGCAATAACAATATAGCCATCATCCTTACCAAGAACATTGGTGGTCACAGTAAGATTAAACATCTCAACATTAAAATCCACTGGATCTGCAAAGCCATGGCTCATAAGGACAGTTTCATCAACTCAATCTCATCTGAAGAAAATGTCACAGATCTATTCACCAAGCCCCTTCCATGACCTTGACTAAAAAAGCTCATTACCAATATGAGCATGATCTGACTCAACTAATATATTTTGCACTTATACAAAAATTGACAAAGCTACGAGTTCAGGGGAGGTGTTAAGATAGATCTTTGAAACCCTTCACTTCATCATATTTCTTTTCTTGGTTAGATTACTAATACCTACAATTTTCTCAGCTGTCCTGCCATTGTCACACCTCAGTTGTTTTACCACTATGTTGGTTACATCTGAGGTGTGTACATTCTTAATATTATAATCCCCACTCATACTTACATTACTCTACAGTTATCTTACTTACGTCTACTTACAACACTAAGCATAGGTGATGCCATAGAAATGTAAGGAGAATGCTTAACATCTGTGGAACTCCTTTTACAGAGCCAGCAAGCACCAGTGACAAGCAGGAGTTGAGCAGGTATAGAGGTGAGCAAGAGTTAGTCAAGGGACTGGCAAGGCTAACTGAGCAGTCAGACATTGCTAAAGAGCTTACAGTTGGTTCAGTATGTAGGCCAGAAGAACACTGCTATTGTTTAGCCTGGAGATATTCTTGTTGGAACCTAAAACCAATAGCACACAGGTAAGTACTATGGTAGGAGAGTGTAAGTAAACATTGTCCATGTAGGTATATATTCTACTTACTCTCAGTCTTGTATACTTGACTGAGGGTGACCCATGATAGCTGTCCATATATATCTACTTGGCTGTATTCAGGGTTATGAAATGAGCACTATATTGATTCTTTTCAGGTATTATACAATGTGCTTACAGTGGACCACTGGCATCCAACAATTCTATTTACAGGCTGCCTTTATATACTACATTGGTGGCTATGCTATTACTAATACTGTTTAACTAATCAGGCTCTGGTATGTAATCAAGTATAACTAACAATAATCAATGCTGAGTAAGGTCTATGCATATGACTCATCAAGGCTGACTACTAGAAGATAAAAGGGGATAGAACAGGCCAAGCAGTCACTTGGATGTGCTAAAAGTGGGTGTGTCATCAGACTAAGCTTGGAATAGGGTTGAATATGGTCTGGAAACTAGTCCCCTGACAAGGAAGTGGTCCCAGACTAACTGAAGGCTTCAGTAGCAAGTTATTAGTATATCAACATGCAAAAATTAGCTCTTAAAGTGTGCTACTTCAGATAATACCATAGTGCTAAAGTGAGGTGCTTGAATCAGCACTATTCACAGACATCCCAGCTGGATGCTCATTGATGTTCCATGATGAGAGGTTGAGGATGAGTTTTTAGTAAGGTTTGGCTGTGAAATGAGAAATTGACAATAGTTTCATGAGAAATTGATCTCAGAGTTTGTTCTGAGATCTTGTGCCTGCCAAGCACTGCCACTACATTGGCTATCAGGGGAGAGATGATTTGTTGAACTCAAATATATCAAGAACCCTCCAGATCACCAGGCCTCAAAAAGCAAAGTCATGTGGAGGAAGCAACTTGCTCACATAGAAAAGAATTCAACACTGAACATACAGTTAGGCCTGATTTTGCTT
Organism: Termitomyces eurrhizus; assembly: GCA_003316525.1. Lineage (NCBI taxonomy): Eukaryota > Fungi > Basidiomycota > Agaricomycetes > Agaricales > Lyophyllaceae > Termitomyces > Termitomyces eurrhizus. Next base: position 8,690 of record QFEW01011568.1, read on the forward strand.
GGTTAGGGCATTTGGTTAGTGGTAGTGGTAGGCAGTTAGGCTAGGCTAGGTTAGGTTAGAGGTTTGGTCAAAAAGCAAAGTCATGTGGAGGAAGCAACTTGCTCACATAGAAAAGAATTCAACACTGAACATATAGTTAGGCCTGATTTTGCTTGGTTAGGGCATTTGGTTAGTGTTAGTGGTAGGCAGTTAGGCTAGGCTAGGTTAGGTTAGAGGTTTGGTCAAGTTCTGTTAAGCTAGTGTTAACAGCTTAGAGTTCCAGAAATAGGCAGACAGTGAAGTAGTCTATTGTGCCTTCATTTGATGGTATCAAGTCAGACAAATTGTCCGTGGGATCATTGGTTATCTCCTTGCAATCAAACTTGACTGCTGACTGTCACCTCACCAATGCTGTCTTTTGGTCATTACATATTTTTGGGGGTTTTCTGAGGTAAGTCTTCCACATCTACAGTTTTTGATGCATGCTTACAGTTTTTAGCATTGTAAAGGGTATATCAAGAGATTTATTTAGGATCTGAGGCAGACATATCATCAGATCAATAACATCTTTGTAATTTAGCAAAGAAAAACATACCTGAATTGGATTCAAAGCAGAATTGTCATATATAAAGCCTTGAACATTCTTAGGAACATCAATGTGAATATGATCATCTTGGTGTTTTAATTTGACAAGTGCTATGGTAGAACCTTCTGTCATAGTCATATGAAGCCAATCATTGCAGTCAAAGTATACATATCACAGTGCTTTATGCCTTCTTTGATTGACTTCTTTGACTTCTGCTGCCATGTATCAATCTGAACACAGTTATATGAAGCATGATGAAGTAGTCCTTCTGTGATGATACATGCTGTGATAGCTGTAATGAGTCTGTAAGTAGTGCTACAAGAATATGATGAAAATGCTAGAAACTCACATATTTTTCAGATTTCTATAGACAAGGCATTGGAAATGGAGTGTAGATCATGCTTCTCAGTGAAATCTTCCTCTAATTTGACATGAGCTTACAGAGAGAAAATGTCCACAGCCTCAAAAAACTCTCAAGTAACTGCAAGAATCCAGATCTATGACTGAAAGATCTTCCAGAGGATCCACATTCTGACCTGGTAACTCATTTCTTATTGCTATGCGGCCTTTTATTGTTGGACAGTGACTGTTGCTTCAAGCATGACGAACAAGTTTTTCCAAGTGTCCCCATGCTTGTCAAACTGAAATTCAACGCGTTAAAATGGTAATGCACGTCGATATTTGCCGCTCTTATGTTGGGTGGGGTTCGCAGGATCCATTTAGACACTGAGAGGGCAAGGTGACCAAGAATTTGACGCGTTGACGCGTTGCAACTTGAAGGACAGAAACGCGAGATCCAAATGTAGTCATATCCCCGGTACACACATTGGTAACCTGCTGAGTGAATAGCGTTCACGTTTACTATCATCATCTCTGTCATTTCTACATCAGAATTCACCAACTCTCTCCTTCATTTTGTCCCGCTAACTTTTCCTTCTCGCGTATGATGCTTGCTGATTCTTTGTCACTTTCTCGGCAGGAATCACAGAACTTGTATCCTGTAGACTCGGAAACTATGTGGCGGCACCACGGCTTGGAGTAGATCTTTGGAGAGGACTGGCTCATGGAAAGAGCGCAAAACACGGTGTATACTACAATAGCAAATGTGGACGACTGCGCGAGATCGTGTTTTCCTTTCTTTTTTTGTCGGCCCACTACGTCAGGTCTGCGAGCTGGATAATATTCTCCATAGGGACTGGCTGATAGCAGGTGTCTGAGACTTCTTTTTGCTCTCCTAATTACCTCAACGTCCGGGGGTTTGACGTGTGTCTAAAATCTGCCCGTCCTCGACAGTGTTCAAGCACTTATGAGAAAAAAATTGGCAACACCTGCCCCGGTCTTTCATCACTTTGTCAGCCAAGTCCTCAGGCCGTGTTCTGCGTAGTCAGATGACTAGATCAACTTGTCAAATCCATATGTCTCCAGTACATGATCAGCCAAGACCTTTCGTAGAATCATGAGCGACAAAAGCCGTTGGGTCCCCTACAATCCCATTAGTGACTTCTCTCTCTCACGCGACTTTATTCTTTCATGTTCAAACACTCAGGACTTGATGTTTATCTCGAACCTAAACTCTTAGGCTCAGACATCAATGGCGAGCAGGGACCTCTCAATTCCCAAAACAGCCAAAGCCGCGATTCTCAACGGTCCAGGAGAGAAATACATCTTCAAGGATGACCATCCCGTGAAACAGCCGTCTGAACTTCTCCCAGGCGAATGTCTCGTCAAGATGGAGTATTCAGGCGTGTGCCATTCAGATTTACACCTCAAGCAGGGAGATTGGCAAGGGCAGGTGAAGTCTATCCTACCAGTCATAGGTGGGCACGAAGGTGTTGGACGTGTCGTAGCGATTGGGGAGCATAGTGACGCCGGGACGGTGAAGATTGGTGATCGGGTCGGGTTGAAGGCGGTTGCAAATGTTTGTATGAAGTAGGTGTTTTATAGTGTCCAGTCTTTTAGGTTTCTTGATAGAGTGCTATACATAGGTGCGAGATGTGCAGAAAGGGTCATGAGCCATGTTAGTCTCCTTGTGACTGTTTTGAGTTATGATATACTCAAGCTTGCGCTTAGGCTGCCCTGAATCAGAGACACATGGTTTCACAGTGAATGGAACCTTTGCAGAATATGTAGTAAGTTAGTCGCTGTGAAGTATAAAACTCGCTCAAAACCCATGATTTCGAAGTTGTCGTTTGTGGACTACGTAACCCCGATACCCGACGAGCTTGACAGTGCAGCCGCAGCTCCCTTCCTTTGCGCGGTGCGAACATACTACATTTGGATTTGCAATCTGTGTTTTCTGATATTAGATCGTAGGGAGTGACAGTGTATAATGCTCTCAAGCAGTCTCAGGCAAAAATCGGCGACTGGGTGGCTATCTCTGGTGCCGGAGGCGGGCCGGATATCTTGAGTCTGCGAATACTCTTGTGACATAGATGATGAAGCTGTCCAATATGCAGTGGCCATGGGTCTCCGGGTGTTAGCAATTGGTAAATAGTCCAGTTCACACGACCGAGAAAATACGTTGCCTGAACAATCATGCAGACACCGGTGCAGCTAAGAAGGAACTATGCTTGAAGCTTGGGGCCGAGAAGTGGATTGACTTTAAAGAGACCGCAGATCTCACGAAAGCCGTTAGAACCGCCACTGACGGCCTCGGTCCGCATGCTGCCCTCATTGCAATCGGCGATGTAGGTCATTACATTAGGGCTTTGCTCCTTGTGAACACAATTTAGGCACGACCGTACAATCAAGCTCTTTTGTATCTTCGTTCAGCTGGAACATTGGTCGCCATCGGTCTGCCAGGTGGAGACGGCTTGGTTAATATCCCGGTGCCTCTTTTAATTGGAAAGGTAAGTCCAGCTCATCATTCGAAACGGAAAAATCATGGTCGCGTAGAGTTTAAAAATAGTCGGGTCGGCTGTTGGGTATGTCACTATCAAACTCTTGTGTCTCGTCACATTCACCTGTGTCCTTTTGAAGTAACCGTCAAGACGCCATAGAAGCTTTACAGATCGCGGCGCAAGGCAAGGTCAAGTGTCAATACCAAGTCCGAGAACTGACAGAATTGAATGAGTGTGTATCTTGTTTTCATGTGTGTCCTTGTCCTCTGACTGGTATTTGCGACAGAATTTTCGATGAGATGATGGCTGGCGAGATTGCTGGACGAATGGTCTTAAGACTCTGAACGGAGTAGTTAAATAATGGACATCGGAATGCCAGTTCTGTGCTGCCGTTGAGGACGTAAGAGTGAGTCAGGGTTGTGGTCGGTTGTGTCAAGGCGTGACCATGAGCTTGAATGTGACGCGTGACGTTGCGGGTTACGCGAGCGGTTCCTAATTGGAACCAACAGGTTTGCAAGGGCGTCTGCACCTTGCTCTTATTCTCTCTGCAACAGTCTTGCCGTATGGCGACTTCGTTTGCTGCATATGCATCTCAATTCCTGACGAGGCAGCACAATGCCTCGTCTAGTATGGCCTCGTCTCAGCCCATGTTCTTTTCCTTCACCACCGACGATGGGTCTCGTGCGGGTCATAATCCCGACAGCGATCTCGACGACTTCGACGATCCGCATTTGAGAGACATTGAAGCAAGCGCAACTACTGCTCGTCGTCCAGGGGGTCCTGAGGATGACGATGACCCGTATCTTCGTCTGGATGAGGATGAACGCACAGGCCGGTCCGAGTTCAACTTGAAGCATCATAATCCTCAATCAATCCCACTCATTGCATCTGAGGATGGTTCTTCAAGTCCAGAGGACTCGCCGAAGGGTTGGTTAGCACATCTGGCGTCTCCTATGATGAGACATTCTCGCTCGCGGTCTCGGTCGCCAACGCCTACACCATCGGATTCAACTGATCCAGGACCCCCTCCAGGAGTCTATGGCCCTGAGACGATACGTGTTCTACCATCACACCAGCCATTACCACCACCACCGCCGACGAACAGAGGGCCCATTTCGTTGTCGTTAACTGAATCACTTCTGCCACGGGACGGTCGTTCGAGACCACTCGATGTATTCTCATTACCAGACCCTCGGCATGTCCCCAGACATCGGCGGAAGTACCATGACTCAATATGGACAGCGATTTGGTGCGGAGGTGTCTCTATTTGTTTCTTATTCTCTGTCATCCTTCTCTTCGTTACTCGTTCACCTGACAGATCCCCACGCACTCGACCCTACACGACCCTACTGCACACCGTGCCAATGCTCACCATCCTCACCATCCTCAGTGCAATTGCTGCGTATACTCACATTCTTCTACTGCGGATTTTCGCACGTCCAGTCATGTTCGCAACCTCCGTATTTATCCCTGCTACGCTATTTATTTCTGCCATATGGGCGTTTGTAGGGAGTTTTATGTGGGACGGAGACCAAGACCCTACTTGGGGAGAAACCGTAGGGTGAGTGATTTTTATCGAACCATCTATTTCTATTGCAGGATCCTGTCACTTGCTTCGTGTGGCTTCTACCTCCTATTACATCACGAGAAACACGTTTGAAAACCTGCTATCACACGTGGCACTTGCTTCAATTTTTCCCCTCCTCGATATGTATCTTTTGTCTCTGGCATTTCGCTAATCGATTTCCCCACCAGGCTCCGACTTTTTGCTATCGTACCTCTCACGTTATGTCTAATCACCGCCAGACGTTTAGTACATCTCCCAAGGGAACTTCACGTAACATCAGCAACTCTCAATCTCACAACCGAACTTCTTATCAATAATCCATTCCTCCTTACATTATCACCTGCCATCCTTCTTATCGCTTTACTCGCATCTATACCCTTCTTGACACTTATCTTCCGTCTCATATTCATTGGATATGTATGGCACCTGGATGGAGTGTCAACGTGGGAATGGCATCTGCATGGGTGGGCTAATTGGTCAATCTCAGGAACTGTTGTGGTGTGGTTGTGGATGTGGGGTGTCGCGCGAGGTGTATTGCGCATGACGACTGCCAGTGTCATCGGCGCTTGGTATTTTGCTGAGTATGTCTTCATCTACAATTATTATCACCCTAAATTTCTTCATTGTTCTCCCCATAGTCCTGATGCCCCACTGCCTCCGCCGATGTCCACACACACCATCCACGCTGCCCTTACTCGATCAACAGGACCGTCATTAGGAACGATCGCGTTGTCAGCGCTCATCCTCACCTCCATCCGTGTCCTTACACTCTTCATGATTTTCCTTAATCGCCTCCCGGTTTACATCCCTGTGCGCGCGTTTTTCCTCGCCACGGGCATTCGCATGGTCGTTGGTTATCTCGAAGGCGTGACTACTGCTCTTAGCAAGTATGCGTTGGTGTATGCTGGTCTTACTGGGGACCCGTTTATGAGCAGCGCCCGAAGAGCTAAAGCACTCACCAATGGGGTTGAGGCGAAGACAGGGAGGAATGCAAGGAAGGGATTTGGCATGGAACGTGAGCTTCTTCATCTACCGTTGATCTCATGCATTTGCTGACAGGCGTATATAGCGCCTTTGTTACTCTTGACCATAGCACCTCTGACCCTCACGTTCCCTTTCGCGCTTACGACATACCTTTTTGTGGCTCATACTCTAAATGCACCCGATTTTGCTCTTAGTGCTGCTTTACTTGCGGGTGGCGTTACTGCGATAGTTGGCCTTTTTTGCGTTGGTCTTGTGCAGGATGCGTAGGTCGTTATTGTTACTGTATCGGCTAAGACTGACTTTCTCCCCTGGATTTTCAGTGCGGACACTTTATGGATATGTTACTGCATCGACAAGGATATGGGGCAGGTCAGACGCGAAGAAGTGTCGTCCGCGGTCAGCACTTTCTATGTTGGTCTTTTCTCTTCGTGCTTATAGCCGTTTCAGTTTGAGTACAACTTTCAAGCTCGGTCACAAACCTCGAGACGGCAACCTGCGCCATCCACTTCTGCACAGGCTCAGCCGATGAAGGCTCGCGTACATCCGCAGCCTCCGCCACCTCCCCAACCGCATTATCTGCCTTCAGCAACTACATCTCGCTACATCCCCCGGCAACCGCTTTTGCCACCATCACCGTCGTTGCACCCGCATGATCAAGAAGACGACCCAGACCCTTTTGAGCAGAGTAACTTGCAAGATAACCCAGCGTTGATGCAAATAGCTCTTCCTCCAGCACGACCTGCGTCAGCGTCTCGCGCGGTGTCTCCACCACAACCACTCAAGATGAAGACTAGTACAGAGCTTAATATGAAGTCCCCGACGCGATCTCGGTCGCCGCTAAGTGATAGCGATGAGGAAGAAGCGGTAGGAGGATCACAGTTTTTTCCGGGTTCTGGGATCTTTTGAAATCTAGACACTGACATTGGGTTGTATCGCACATCCGCATGTCTGTGATATCATTGTTACATTAATTTCACAGAATCTACAGATGTATACGAGTTGCTACTGTAGTCGTGTAATGTTACTCGTCGGTGGCAATGCACCTGAGTTATATCATATAGTCAGATCATGTAATGTAAAATTTAGAAGAGGCATAGGCTTGCATGTATGTATCTTGTTTTTTTTTTAGAATTTATCCTTGATACTTTGAATTTGTACATCATGTTTTTTTTTCTTGCCACTTTTACCTCGAGTACCACATGCATATGGACTCGTTTTCTGTTAATAAACCATCTTCACTCCATGTCTCATTTTTTGTAGCTGACTACCGGATGGACTGTCTTGAGATAATATTTGGAGGAGACTTCATAGCTAAAGAATGTGTAAGGGTGTTTTCCAATCTGTTTATCTGTTGTGGGCTATGAATCACATGCTTGACACTCCAAACATCTGCTTTCCTGATAAGATGGATGCTCAGAACTCTTACTTGGAGCATCTCATCTTATGAACCCTAATACTCATGACGGCGAGAATGCGGCTCCGGCGAAATTTTTGGCCATTGATCATCGATTTTGGTATCCTCAGCGATTGTCCGGCAAAGTATGGCATCTAAACGTCATAAAGTCGCTCCGGACCAGTCAACGCTCGAATATTACCTATCACACATTCATAACCGACATGTACTAATTGGGCAATGTTATTTTTAAGATCGCCAGAGCAGATGGCGGTTCACCGCATGATCGTCAATCAATGTTTTCATTGACTTCGTCAGGATTATGACGGCCTTGAATACTTCTCCCGATTAGGCGAAGGATGCCACGGATAAATCCTATGTACGGATCGAGAGTCTCGTTGTCGGAAATGTTGATTGTGGTTGACGTCTCAAATTGAGATGTCGTGGTATGTTTGCAATACAATGATATTATTATTAACTCCTGTAAGGAACGAATAACTTTCGTGCAGACACATTTGAACATTTCGTAAAGTGGCACACATAAACTGAAGGAAAGGGATAGAAGCCTCGAAAGAAACAACAGTTCTTTACAGCGACCATTAACAGGAAACACATCAAATCGGAGACATACGACCGACTAGAAGGACTAATCTCAAAATCTGTAAGAAGAGATAAATGTGGTTAGAACTCGGCGTTCTAACGATCCTGATACATGGCCACAAAATCATTGTACAGAGTTTGAAAATTGACGTCCTCCAGGTCGTCTTCATCAAGTCCGGTGGGCGCCTGGTAGGAATCACTACTATGAATGAAATGAATTAAGTTGTGTACTTAGTGCCAAGCTGACTAGGGCTCACGCCGAGTAACCTGAAGCAGAGCCTTCATAGCCTGATGAGCCGCTTGAGCTTACACTTCTACACGTAGACTTAGCCATGGGCATCATCATGGAAAATCCACATACCCAAATGTAACAAAAGTTTCTTGTCTACGATGTCTACTGGTAGTCGACATTGCCCTTTCATATGCACGAATGCAAATATCAGCCGAGAACATGGTCATTTCGCAAAATTCCTACATTTCAACAGCGTCCTGCACCTCCACTTGCTGGAAAACGCGTGCTGCTCGTGGTGGTGGGGAAAGCCTAATCCAAGTGTAATGATTTCTGTCCACCTTCAATTAATATCTTACCCATGAGGAGAAGGTGTTCTGGCTGCCTGTTGTGTAGACGTCGCCGTATCCTCGAGATGGTTTATTTGAGCCCTTTCATTCTGTTTTTTCTCAAATTCCTCGATATCATCTTTCTCCCAGATGCGTCGCTGGATACTTCGATTGAGACTGCTATTATTAAGAACGTTAGCTTATGTTCAATGGATGAAAATACATACTTCGACTCCTGATCAACTTCTATGGAAGTTTTGTATATTTGATTTGCGACTCTCCTAACATCATGGGATAGTCTTGTGAACTGAGGAGTCAGCAGCCCTGCTGCGCCCTGAATGTGTATTCGAGAATGCTACAGTCAGTGTGATAACGAATTAAAGGGACCAACGAACCTCTTGAGAGATCCTTTGAGCTACTTCTCGTTCAATAGCTTGGAGGGCCTCATGCTGAATTCTCCTTGTCTCTGACTATACATAGGAGTCACTCTGGCAGGAGAAAGAATAAGCCGCTATAATTACCTCAAATTCGTTGATGGCTGCTTCATATTTTCTCTTGGTATTGTGGACAACAGCGAAAAATGCAAACAATCCACCCAAGAACTGGCCACGACGAGCCTGAAGTCCTTCGAGTGTTGCATTGTGTCTATATAGTCTTATGGTTAACCAGTGGATAGCTTGAATGGAATGAAACGAACGCTGATTCAATCTGTTTCCTCAATACGGTTCGAGCTGCCCCAGTGATATCCTCCCCATTCACGATAATTGGGGGGAAATCATTGATATAATCAAGGGCCTGATCTCTAGCTCGTTTGGCTCGATTCTCAGGTGTTAAATGTTGAAACAAGGAGGGCATGAGCAGGTAAGGGTGAAAGTCATCGTATCAGACCTTTTATGCGGTAGTAGAACGGGGGAAAAACCAAAATCTAAGATAAAGCCTGCAAACAGTATCACATGGTGAATCTAGGGGCGTGTTTAGAAAAAGCGATAATCGTGATGACATTGACAAGCTTGAGAGATCGATTACTGTCATCTGTCACGATGGTAAATCGGCTCTGCCCAACTCCATCCACTCCGTTTCCAGATCCTGGAAAAAAATCAGGAACTGGTGTAATGTGTATAAAGAAGACTCTATACTTATTCTATACAGAATTCAATTTTTTGAGGCATCAAAAATATGAAATGGGCCGGAGTGAGTTTTGTCACCCCTATATGTGCGGTGAAATGTATGAGCTGGAAGTATGAGAAATGTGAAAATTCCATTCTCTTGATATATGGTAGATATAGTTTACACACATAGGATCTGCCTGAAATTGATGCGGGAGCATGACATCTTCTCCTTTCTTACCACCAAGCTTTGTATTTGGCAAATGTAGGATTCGTGTTCCTCTATTTGTTGTAGGGGGACGAAAGTCATTCCACGTTGGGTTGAGAGAACTATCAAAGTTTTTCTCTGTGGCCGGAAGAAACTCGCCCAATCGAATCTGAGCCCAGAAGCAGGCAACTGCTGTGAAATAGACGCATACATCGAAGGAACTGTTCAAGTCGAGGCTTGATTGCAACGTAAGGAGCATGTCCAAGGTGACGGGAGGGCGTTGTTCTTTGATGGAAGAGGGAGGTCGTTGGTTTTCAATGCCTTTGATGACGTATTCAAGCTTGATAAGGTAGGTTGTTTTGAATATGCCAGGCCCGGATGCCATCACGTTTTGATCTCACGGAATCTGGATTCATTTAGTGGAGGAGTGGAAGTCACGAGGTGTGGAGGGGTGGAGGTGTGGAAGTATGAAGGTATGAAGATGGAGGTCTGGCGGTGAATCGGAGATCTCGGGCAGTTTTATTTTTGTAATTAGAAGTACTACCCGTACAACCTCGCGACATCCTTAGGATACTTTCCATCAGCAAAAATAACCCCCCTAAAGTGCCATCAAGAGGCACGGAAGCGTCCTGCCTTAGGTGGTATTCATTAGGGTTCGACTTAGGACGGGTTCGTCTCTATTTACTGACTAGTAATAATCTGGAGTCAAGCTTTTTATCTTCCTTCTTTTTGTGTTGTGAATGCCCAGCTAAGTGGAGGGGGCTGGACAACCCCCCACCTATCATGTACACTTGCCCAATTTAACGGATCGATCAACATTGTCACGTGCCCATTACTGTGACAACGACGATTCAAGTTCGCTTTTCCCATGTCCGTGCAAAGTACTTGGGAGAATTTCCTTGACGAAATACGAGAAGGAAAGCATATAGCTAGCGAACATGTCTGGGTCTCTTACTATTCATTTCTCCTGTCTCGAGGTTATAAATTACGTTGTCGATACGCTCCAGATTGGCGGCCCTCTTGGAGAGACTCAAGTATTTCCCCGCTCGAGCTATTCAGCCATGAGGATGCACTCACCCCGGTAGTAAGTTTCCGTCTTAAGTCACTGACTTCAGCTGATGTTCGGTTCTCAGAAAAGCGCAGAGATAATGGACGCATCACGCACAGCTGACAACCGTCAAGTCGTGCTGAAGAAGGTTAAGGCTTCGTCAGAAGAGCTCCAAATTGCAAAAATTCTTTCTTCAGAGACCCTCTCATCTGACCCAAGAAACCATACGGTACCTATCTTGGATATTATCTATGATTCAAATGACAAAGACGTGGCATTCATTGTCATGCCAATTCTGCTTCATATGAACTACTTGCCATTTCGACGCGTTGGAGAATTTGCAGACGCGGTTCGTCAGTATCTTACTGTGTGTTTCCTCGCTCTCAGGCGATCAACCGGGTTGAAATGAAATGCAGGGCCTTCAATTCATGCATGAGAATAATATTGCTCACAGGTCAGGGTCTTAAACCTTACTCGAACATTTAGTTGATTGAAGGTCCTCCTTAGAGACGCGTGTTATTTCAATCTGATGATGGATGCGACAGAATTAATCCCGGGGGGTTTTCACTTTTTCAAGCCTGATACTTGTGATGGCGTTAAGCCATGGCAAGAATGGCGAGAGCGGGGCTCTGTCAAGTCCTTGCGCTATTACTTTATTGATTTTGGTATCTCTCGACATTATCCGTCGAACATAGGCATACAAGATGTTGGAATTTTTGCCCAGGATCAATCATTCCCTGAGCGCTCAGTAACGATTCCGTACGATCCGTTCAGGACTGACATATACCATTTGGGCAATGTTATCTTGAAAATTGTCAAGGTATG
>QFEW01011575.1:0-13239 GCA_003316525.1 Termitomyces eurrhizus
TCGGGAAAGTACAGTCCCCCTCCTCCGCCTCCGCCAGACATAGAGCCTCCCCCACTTCCACCGCCTCTACCTTTGGAATCTCCATTGCCCTTGTCACGGCGACCCTCTGTTTCTACGACTTTTTCCAACAGTTCCTTAAACCTTGCGCATGTAAATGGCCCTGATGACGATGACATGGAAATATCGGATGTTGATTAATGTGAAGAATTTTTTTTTGACACTTCCCTTAAGTTCGAGTATCGGAACTGGTAAAAGAGACGCTCACGAAGCATGCAACAAAAAGTAACAGGCTGAACAACTCTTGTCAATACATTACATGTGCTTTAGGGCAGCTGAACAGGTCTCTGTTCAGGGGCGTGACGAAATCCAAATCTCTCCCAACTCATGCCTTTGATGTTATCAGGCTTTCAACCTCTCAAACCGCCAAAAGACAACTTGTTACTCGTTCACCAGGATTTTAATAAGCAGAGCAAGGTTTTTTGACCTTAGTATACTGAATATATTTTTTCTAAACTGATTCTTTGAACTGTAGTACAAATTGAATGACTGCAGAGCATTCAAAGTTACTTTTGACTTTCAGCAAGCCGAGATTGGAAAACATCTTTCTACTGCTTTGGTAGTAAGGACAACTAATCTCGTAGACAATTGAATCGGTCGAGCCTTCGTGAAGACAATGGAATGTTCTCGGTGACTCGGTTGCCATCTATAACACTGCTTAGAATGCTCATTTGTTCCAAACTTCCTTATCGCCTATAATCAATCAAGGAGCTTCAACAAGTCAACGTGCTAACAATTGCCGTGATGGTGGGTGGTTAATGATCTCTGTTTCATCGTCCTGAACTCTTTTGAGGTGTCCCGGTTCTACGGCAGCACATGATAATCTGGTAGCTTGTTCGGTATCCAATGGAGTCCTCGGTCAATTCTCTGCTCGTGTGCGTTGTGCGCTGATGAGTTTAGCCTACAATTGCATCAAACTTATTTCTCAACACAGCAGCGCCCGGAAACATTCTCGTTGACAGTATCAATGATAAATCAAGCTTGGATGGTAGCAATGCCTTAAAGGCACTACCCTACAATCTCAGTGCCAAGCTTCAACAGCGCTCAACCATTTGTCCGAATTTTCAGAATGTACTCGAGGATGGTTCTACTACTTCTCTGGTTACCTTTGATCCATGCTGCTATTACGAATCGAACCATAGATGATACCGATGGAGACTTGGTCACCGGAGAAAAACCCATGTACCTTCCTGGCCCATGGCAAAGCCCAGACTGTGGTGATTGCTCAAGGAAACCATCTTTGGGGAAAGCGTTCATGCAGACATACTCTGCCATCACCTGGCAATTCACATACCCGAACAACTCTGAATATTCCATACAATTTTCATTTCAAGGTACGTCCCTATGTTGTATATCTTTAATAATGCTGAATTTCAATTCTAACTTCAGGCTCTGCAGTTTACGTCTACTTCATAGTCTATGACAATCAATTCGAATTCCCTATCCAGGCATTCTGCGATTTTTATCTTAACGGCAGCTACGTATCGTCGTTCCACCACGTTCCCAGTTCAAACGATTACGAATACAACACCCTTGCGTTTTCTAAAAACGACCTATCCAATGAGAGACACACACTAAAAATATCAATCTCTGGATTTACTGATCAATCGTGGATCTGCTTTGACTATGCAAATTATACGTTTGTGCATCTACTGGCTTTGTTAAAACTACTAAATTCACTCAAATTGATATAGCTTTGATGACACACTTGCCGTCACGACCCAGTCGTCAACGTCAACGCCAACGCCCACAACAATACCAACACCAACACCAACACCTATGCCCCCTGGAAACCCACACACTGATACACCAGTTGGGGCCATCGTAGGAGGTGCTGTTGGTGGCGTTTTGGTACTTGGCATCATTATCATCATTCTATATCTCTATCGGAGAAGGCACAGGGTGTCGCCTACGCCGTCTCATGCAGGAGATATTGCGTCCTTCGGGGGACTTGAACCATTCTTATTAACACAAAGCACTCGAAATGAAATGCAGACCCCTCGGACTACAGCACATGACCCCAGCCAGACTATTTCGCCATCTGTTCATTACGACAACAGTATCTCAAATGATGAGACTAATTCAACCTCTGTTGCCAGCACGCGACAGGCCGAAATTGACAGACAAATACGAGAACTGACGGGTGAGATGCAGGCGCTTGCTACAGTACAGACTGCATCTACGAAGAGGCCTCTGCCTATGCGCTCCCCATTGTCATTCGACCATTCGCATGAGCAGAGAGCTTCTACGGACCAGATCCAACAGCAAATGGACACGATGAGAAGAGAGATTGAAAATTTGCGGGTACAACTTCACTCTGATTGGGCTCGTGGTCTAACAAATGACATACCACCGACTTACCAATCTATGAGCAACGTCTAGATCCATAATTTTTCTTTACTCGATCGCGTTTCAGTATTCTGCATTAGACGAGTTTCTACTGGTACAACTACAGCTCCCTATCAGAATATGTAAGGCCGTACAAAGCAGGTTCACGTTGTATCGGACGTCGAATAATGCGATACGGCGGTGTATATTCATGAGCTAACACTGGGATATTCTCACTTTTTCCCAACGAAAAGCAATCAGCTTTTACCAGTACAACGTGTATAACATCGGATAAACAATTACAATATCACAATTGGTTTTCTCATTGCATACCTTGATTCAGTCTCAAGATCGAGGAAGGAATATATAAAGCAAACTGCGAAATCAGCCAACGCAGAAAGATTGGGTAGGCAAAGACACAACATTTGTATTGATACACTCGTGAATACAATCGCAGAACGCTGGAAAGCGGCAAGTGTATTAGAAGGCGACCTGCGAAATCAACCCATCCAACTCGCGGTCCCAGCAGCGATGTTTGCTTAGTTCGTACGCAAAATTCGCCACAAAGCCCTTCGGACCCGCCGCAATCGAAATGATATCAGACGCAGCACCCGCGACGCCATACTTGTCAGTAGTAATAATACCATACGAATTGACAACATCATCCCCTCCAGAAGGGTCAGCGAACTTCAGTTCGGGAAGCGCCACCGCATGCTGTACAACACTAACGCCTAATGGATCCGCACACCATCAGCAGAATCAAGTGTAAAAAAAAGGATACGTACCTTCACCAATTGCACCAATAACTTTGCAGTGCCCAAACGCCTCACGTACCCAGTGAACAGTCCGTCCATTGGTTGCAAGTGCTTTGGCGTGATCTACACCCGAAGGAATTAGAAGTGCATCAAACATTGTCGACCTCTGTCCCTCGAAATGATGGTCAACGCTGATGCTGGGACCAGATTCCGCCTTCACTTCACCCCTCCTCTGCCCAATCATCCAAGTAGTAGCTGCCATTCCCGCAAAAGCCGCGCGCAAAGCGTGTACTTCAGTACTATTGAACCCGTCAGCAACGAGAATAGCAATACGCCTGCTTGCGATAGTCGGCGTCTTGGGCAAGTAATACACTTGCGAGAGCCGATCGGACCTCTTCCCGTGGGGCTTGCGTATGTTAGAAGGATTTTCAGGGAGTGCCCCACCGACCTTCTCGGATACCACTCGCGCAAGATCCAAAGAGATGTTAGGAAGAATCTTATTGACATACGTCTTGTACACGACAGGGTCGTCACAATGGTCGAGTTCAAAAGCAAGAGCATTGACGAGGTGGGACTTTTCGTGCGAGGAAAGCGAATTCAGGAAAAATTCGGCCTGATTGTAATGCTCCTGGAATTTTGCACCTCGGATACGTTGCTTAATACCTTGGACTTTCTGAGCGTATTCCGCATAACCACCCTGCTCGGGAGGGACAGGCTGTCCGACGCCTTGACGGTTGGGCCAATAATTGACGGTGCCTTTGTGAATCTGATCATTGTGTTGTCCGTCTCGATGATGATTCATAACCGGGCAAATAGGACGATTAATTGGAATCTCAAACACGAGTCTCAGCTTGACGATGCCTTATGTGCATGTACATGTGAACACACCTGCTGGAAATTGATGCCCAACCGGGAGATTTGCGTATCAAAATATGAGAAATTACGGCCTTGGAGGAGGGGGTCGTCACTGAAGCCAATTCCAGGAACAACGTGCGAGGTGCAGAACGCCACTTGCTCAGTCTCCGGAAAGAATTCATTAACGGTTCGGTTCAGTACCATCTCACCAATAGTTTGAAGGGGTACGAGTTCTTCGGGCCAAATTTTGGTACCGTCAAGGATATCAAAGTCAAATTTGTGCTCATCCTTCTCTGCAATAGTCTGGATAGCGAATGTCCATTTAGCGGGGCATCCATTCTCAATGGCTTCGTAAAGATCTTTACGGTGAAAGTCTGACGTCAACAAGTTCAGTTGATGGTCAGCAAAGATAACTATCGATTGAGCTCACCGGGGTCCTGGCCGGCAATCTTGAGAGCCTCGTCCCACATCAGGCTGTGAACGCCCAACTCTGGAGTGAAATGGAATTTGACGAAGTGACGCTCCCCGTTGGCGTTAATCAAAGTAAACGTATTGACGCCGAATCCTTGCATCATCCGGTAAGAGCGAGGGACAGCTCATATATAATCAGAGAACTGTATAGAAAAGAATGCGAGTCCTACCTCTATCGGACATGATCCACATGATCATGTGCGCGGCTACAAAAAGAAATCAGAATGTAACATCTATTGAAAAATTAACATACACTCTGGCTGGAGACCAACAAAATCCCAAAAGTTATTGTGAGCTGTCTGCGCCTGAGGGACTTCGTTGTGAGGTTCAGGTTTAACTGCATGGACAACATCAGGGAACTTGATGGCTTCCTGAATGAAGAAGACGGGAATGTCATTGCCAACAATATCCCAATTGCCTTCATGCGTATACATCTTGACGGCAAATCCACGAACATCGCGAACGGTATCCTGAGGATTTCATTAGTCAAAAAAAGATTAACGATGCAAAGAGGGATTATACAGCGCTTCCTCTGGATCCTTGGACTGTGCTGAAACGAGCGAAGACGGGCGTAGAGCGCGTCGGGTCGGTCAAAACAGGCGCAAAAGTATACTTAGATGCATTATCGTCAAAGACCCTGAAATATCCATGGGCGGCGGTTCCACGGGCATGAACGACACGCTCCGGAATGCGCTCGTGGTCGAAACGGTGTATTTTCTCGCGACCAATGTGGTCTTCAAGAAGCGATGACCCTGTAGTACTGCCATCTGAGGCCTTGAGCCTGAAAATAAGTAAGTAGACTTGATACAAAAACAAGCTGTAAGACTGACCAAGTATCCGTGTTAGATATCTTAGATGCAAAGTCTGTAGTAAGACCAGAATGGGCGGCGGAGGCAGAGGTGTCAATGGTAACACCGTCCAAATCGGCTACTTTGGCAGTAGAAAAGGCGCTAGTAACGGTATGTTTGACTGACTGAGCAAGAGAAGTCATAGTGGCTGAAAGATAGAACAAAGCTGAAGTTTTTGAAAGACGAGTTCATGTCTTATAGTGTCTAAAGCTGATGATATCAAGCGTAAGGCTTTTTAAGATTATATCACACTTGACGCGGATGCGCCAACGATCAGAGGCACGTGCGCGTGATGTAATTTCAAACTCAGGCTGGACACGGTCGACTTGAATTTCTCGCCTTCGTCTTATGAGTGGTTATCCCGGTTTTATCTCGATCTCTCCCTTTGCAAAAGAGTCATTGTGGGTCTTAATTTCCTGTCCAGATGAAGCTTACAATTTCGGGTTACTCCTCTGTTTTCTTATGCATCAAGATAAATGACTTCTTACGCCCTTGCCGTGGCTTTCCAGCAGAAGCTGTAGGTCTTGTGCCATCATTTCTTTTTCCCATACTAGCTTCTTTTTCTCGCACCACAAGAATCATTTGTCTTTACACAGAAGTGTCCCATCAAGGAAGCGACGCTCTTCCTCAGCCTTAAGCATTCTGGGTCCATACCAGCAGGGGAGAATTACTCGTAAAGGTTACCTCTATCTTAGTCCGCGATTTGAGAGAATGCTACTGTCTCCAGTCATATACCGAATTCGACCTGAATGATGGTGTTTAAAGTGGGCTGAACAAAGTAATTCGCGAGATATCACTTACTGACTCCGCTGAGCTTCAGCGAGCCGATTGAAATGTAATAGTTATGAGCGACTCTGCTACTGTGTCTATTTACTTCTCTTCTTATTACGAGTCTTCAAGTGATAAAACTTCGTCCATGTTGGCTCCTTGGCGATAAGGGCATTGCATTTAGTCCTCATACTTTACACTCTAATTAAATGATTTGCCTCCGATAAATCGTCCTTGAACATATACACTAGAAATGTTCCTGTCGTCTCCACAAAACAAGAAACGCTCCAACAGCCCTTCAAGAGCTGTTTTGTCCATCCGTTGCATGTCATCCTCCGGGAACCACAGGCCAGGAGTGCCAGCGCTCGACCGTGTATCAACGATTAGTGCATCGAAACTCTTTCCAGGTGCAAACGATCCCACTTTCTTATCAATATCGCATACTTCCGCACCACCCATGGTAGCGAGGTAAAGCAGTGTCGCCACAGTAAATTGTCGGTTCGCGAATTTGTTCACAGATTTGCTCAGATTGCGGTTCTGCATTGCGATTACCTTGGATGCGATACCAGCGTTTCGCACAACATCAAGGATTGATGGCGAGAATCCGCCAGAAACGTCAGTACCAAGGCCAACCTGGTGTGATTTGAATTGAATCGAGGTGAAAAAGTGTCGGAAAGGTTAGAAAGACGAACCTTGACACCTTTATCTAGGTACACTCCGATCGGAGCAACTCCACTGCTCAGGTTAAAGTTGCTCACAGGACAATGGCTAATGCCAGCCTTTCGCTCTGCGATGAGATCGATCTCGGCATCTTTGAGCCATACACCATGTGCCAAGATCGTGTTGGACCGCAAGAGCCCGAAATGATCGTACACCCCCGTATAGTGCGGGGAGTCCTGGAAAAGCTTGCTCACGACCTCAATTTCGGACAAGTTCTCTGATACGTGGGTCTGTATGTGTAAGGATGGATCTGACGACGCTAATTCCCCAAGAGAGGTCAGAAGATCGGGAGTACATGAAATGGCAAATCGTGGTGTCAGAATGGGCTGGACCAGAGGAAGAGTATCTTGACTCGCTGACGGTGAAGGCAATGAACGAATATGGGAAATCAGTGCTCGAGTATCACGGATAGATACTTCTGCTGATGGTTCGACGTAGTAATCAGGACATTTTCGGTCCATGTTACATTTCTGGTTTCGATTTGAGACAGTTAGTTACATGGTCAACTCTGATATACACTTACGCCAATGAACGCTCGTTGTCCTGTAGAGTCAGATATGAACAGAAACATAGATCTTTGCTGAGCATTACGTACCGTTAGTATGGACGATATTCGCAAGTAACTTGGTCGCTTCTAGATGAAGTGTCCCGTAATAGCAACAGGTAGTAGTCTTTGTAAAAAAACCGTATTAGTTATAATTATTGCATACAGACAAATGAAACTTGAACACACTCCGCAATCGATGATCCGTCTGACCGCGGACTCATAAGACCTACGTGCGAACTCAATGTCCGAGAACTTTGCTTCCATCGGAAATGTGACATTATTCAACCATTCGAGTAGTTCGTACTGTTGACCACTGATCATCGTTCGATCGACAGGATCTTCAGATGTAAGCAACGTCCTTACCATCCAAGATTAGAAAATTGGGGTGCATGCTGTTTTTATGATGAGACAATGGCACTCAAAAGGGTTTATCGGCTTACAGTGTGAGTATCTATGAATCCAGGCAAGAGAAATTCGCCAGGCTGCAACACCACAATGTCTACGTCGACAATTCCTTTCTTCGCTAGTGTGTCCTGTAATTCGTGATCTTCTACATTCTCTTCTATCCACTCAATGCTCCCGTCCGGTCCCACTGAGAGAAGACAATGCAAAAATGCGTCATACGTGTTCAGAGTCTTTGGGCTGATAACTGCGCCGTAGAAGATAGACCCCAGAGATGGCATGTCGTGGAGGGAATGCAAGGCACCTGCTTCGGCATTTCGTTCGGCCGTGGCTTGGCAAAGTGCATCGAAGTGTTCGGTGGTATGGGTAGCATTGAAGGGAGCGACAAGATTACTAAGAGTGATCAGGCTCAACGACAGCGTCCCAATGCTCTTTCAGTTCACTTTTTTTTGAGAGAAATTTAAGCACCGTCGGATGAACTACCGAAAAGTTCAAATTCTCCTTTCATGTTTTCGCTATAAATCTCAATACCCCGTGCTCCCAAGAGATGGCTTTTGGTGGAACTGATAGGGATATTCAAGCTAAAGGCTAACTTTCTGGTTCGCAGTCTCGAGGCCCATGCAACCAAAATCCCCAAGTCAAAAGACTCTTTTAATCACTCCTGATCAACTCTTTCGGCATCAGTTTAGGTATATTGTTATCACCACGACGCATACAAAGTTGGATCATACTGGAATCGCCCCTCAATGAATCCAGACCTCGTGAACAGGGGTATATGCACGCACGACAATAATGAGGATTCCCTAAACCACATCCTGTCCGAATGCGTGTGTACAGGCCAAGAATTGATATGGGGAATGGCCAGCAATATATGGAGAAAAAGAACTGGTGAACACCTTCCCAAACAAGATGTATACTCCATCCTGGGAAGCACCTTAATTGTCAAGAAAGAAGAAGGTAAAATATCACCAGGTCTCACGAGACTACACAGAATCCTAGTGATAGAAGCTGCATATGTAATATGGGTCCTGAGATGCGAAAGAGTGATCCAACGAAATGATGTTCCCCCACTCCGCTATTGAAGTCGCAAATAGATGGAATACAGCGATATCAAAAAGAGCGGATATCGACCTCAAGCTATCAAATAGAAGATGGGGGAAAAAATCGCTTCCCCTGAAGGTTATAACGGAAACATGGGAGGGAACAGAAATTATCGACGCGAACATAACAACGAGCGGGGTTTTAGTGGGTAATAGGCCCGAAACGGAGGATGGAATAGGCTAAGGTCTTTCCTGGGCCCGTAGCCCCACACGCGTGCGTAAAAGCATTTCCTCGCGGAGAAAGTATACCTAAACAACAAGCTGCCCGAGTTGTCGGAACCTGGTTTGAATCCCTAGTGTGCAGCATAGCGGGTGTGAGGGGGACGCCTAGGGCGTTGCTCTTCGCACTATTAACGCCACTCCAAAAAAAAAAAAAAAAAAAAAAAAGGTATATTGTTATCTATCCAGTATTGCACTGTTAATTTAAATGCAGTAAAGAATAGGAAGAATACATTTAATAAACTGGTTGAAATACGCATTCCAAATCCTGTCTAATTTATTACCAAGAATGATGGAAACTACAATAATACGTGGTGTATCAACTCACAACGTTTTTCATCTTAATAGAGTCATTACATAAAGTCGGAGTCCTCTATCAATGAGCTTGCTGCTATTCCTATGGATACAATATCGTTTTCTTTGAGCATACCCTTTTTGCAAGAACATCTTCGCAAGCCTTCATACAAACAGCACTTCGCGTAACGTAGGTCTAGCAGTCATGAAGTATTAATTCTACTCTCACTTGTCTTCAGTTATCTCTTCTCAAACATATGACCCACTTTACTAGTAATCCTCTTCACACCAATTCCAACACCCAACAACACACCCACATCGGCTACGATGACGCCCAACACACCTGTCATGAAGCGAGGTGCAAACACCTTCCAAACCATCAAGTGTCGTCTCAATATCGCGGCACTCACTGCTGTCCCCAGCAGCAGTGTAGCGTAGTAGGCCATGTATCCTATACCCGCCAGCGTACTCTCCCCTTTCACCTGGATATCTGGCGCTGCCAGCTGTTGCTCAACCTGCGTGTCCTTATTCTTTGTTTTCTCTTGAGGTATTGTTGGGGTTATGTTCATTACTGGCGCACGATTCCAGAGTGCGAGAAGTGGAACTGCGAGTGCCATGAGGAACAATGGGCCAAGGGAGTTGAGGATGACAGTCATAGCTGACCACGGATATGTGAGATTCGCTGTGACGAGGAACGCGGGTTTCCATTGAATGGATGAAATGGTCGATTGATGACCCGTACCGAAAAATACATGAGTTCCAAGTAGCGCGAGCGGAACGATGTCTGAGAACCGAATAGGGGATGAGGGAGTGGCAGATGCATCTGCATTCAGCAATGCCGAAGGAGTGGCGTTCGCAAACTGCGCATCGATGCTCCTCACATCACGCACGCTATCCACGACCTCCAACCATGACAACAATGCAATCGTCGCCAGACCAACAACAATTTGGCCAGTAAGTTGCGTCGCGGCATATACAACCCCAAGGCCGACACTCCAAAATATAAGATACGGCGACCCAAACGCATTCGCATAGCCAATAATATTTACCTGTCGATTCTTTCCAAGTTGGCCTTCCCCCGCCTCGAAGTCTAGACAGATTGGTACAGACCACCAAAGGAATCCGCCACCAACGAGGGCAATACTCAAAGCCATTCTCACGGTGCCTGTCCTCAAAATCCGCAAAAAAGATGCCCACTCGTGCCCGAGAATTCCCGCGGAATCTGCCCATTCAATGATCCAAAACGTAGCACCAGCAACAAGTGAAGGCCGCAGAATGAGTGGAATGAAGGAACGTACAACGCCCACGTCGGAGCGGCTGATGCTTAAGAAGTGTGTCAACACGTACGGGAGACCTAGGGCGGAGGGAATGGCCAGGGCTAGGACGAGTAAAGGCGGAGAGGGAACCGTGGATGAGGCGTAGAATGTGACGTGGCAGTAGGGGCCTTGCTCCTCGCGACACACAGTACTGATCGCCATAATCCTAACACATACGGCAAACAGCAGGGAGAAGCCAAGAATGCGGTAGCGCAGTCGGCTCACGGGAGCAGTGAAACCCACGAGTGCTGAAGGAACGATAGAGGATACAAGAAGAAAGGGCACGATCCTATCTTCCCAAAACGTAAAAGAATTCGAGAAAAAGGCGAAGGTATGAAGTATAAGTATTGGGATAGAACTGAAGGCCTGCAGAGATATTTTCGGAGGGGAGGAGATGATGCCAATGACTGATGAAAGCAGAGGAGCAAAAAACAAAGTATAGTCAAGGGCATCAATGCCTGGGATGTATGGTGAAAGTACCAGGGACACCACGATGCCAACAATTGCTCCACCAGCCATGCCACGAAGGAGGCGTCCTAAATACACGTTCAGCCAATTATACCAATTATTTTCAGCCACTTTCAGGCCCGACCAGGCTGACCAAGTAGCAAGCAGGCCAATCCCAAGCACACTCAATCCAAGGCCCATGAGAAGAGGGTTGAACTGTGCCCACATCGACCGGCACGCTCCTAATGCGACCCAATTGAAGTTGGAAAACTTGACGAAGTTGCTGTCCTGAGTCAATGAGGTAACTTTAGTTGTAGCCCATGCAGCTTCTATCGTTTGCCAAGAATCATCGAGTTCGCCCCCAAACTGACTGGAACGATATGTATCTAAATAAGTTTTGATTTGGGCTGCATTAATCTCCAGGGCACGTAAGAGTTCGGATCCCTTGTCATCTCGCCAGAATAGCTCAGGTATCACACTACCCAAATTATTGTAGGGGATAGGAAGACCAAGAAGGAGCGATACGGTTGGCAGAATGTCAATTTGCTGTATATTACGATGGCGCACTGTGGTTCCAGGGAAGTAGGTATACCGAAGTAGGCCAGAGGGAGGGACATGTGCTTGTGATAATGCGGGGCCCTTGCTATACACCCAGAGCGCAGCCGATGTTTCAAGCACACCGTCGCCACCGTGATCCCCAGAGCAGTCCATCCCATGGTCACCGAGCACGACTAGAAGAGTGTCATCGTCCAATAGGTCTACAACTCGTTTCAATACGTCGTTCATCTGGGTCAACTTGGCCTTCATGCTAGGGTGGTCGGGTCCCACTCGATGGCCTACGTGGTCGACACCCAGAAAGTGACCTATTAGGAAGTCGAAGGGTTTGTTCGGGTTTTCCAAGAGGGGGAACAGATGGTTGATTACACCTTCATCCACAGTGTGAAGGTCTTCTACATTGAATGAATCATAAGGAAACGTCATGTTCGGTTCAAATGAGTCGGGGAATACAGACATCCAAGTATCATCCCCCATGAAGGCAGACTTGTAGTCCATGAGCAAGGTATAGAACATACACTTTGAGATGACGATACCTTTTTTCCAGCAATACGCAACTGTCTGAGGATTGAGTCTTCCGCAATGGATGAAGCCCCGAAATTACTGCCGACATCAACAAAAGTTGGTAGTGATCCTGTGGTCAGGCCCTTTATGCGTTGAAGTGTAGTTGTCGGGGGGTCTGCATAGGCATTGAATAAGTATGAATGTTTCGGACGTGATGTTGTCAGTTCCCTCGGAAGAGTTAGGATATTGTGATGATATGGCGACAATGGATTTGGGGGATCAGGAGTGACAAAGTCGAAACGCAGAGAGTCGATAATGAGGAAAACAGCACGCTTGTGAAGGGGCTTTAGTGTGCATTTCTGGTCTGAACATGTCGTGTAGTCGGGAAGAGAGAGACGTGTCAAGAGAAAACCGCGAGTGAAAAGGTAGATGCCTGCTATATGGATGAAAGATATCCATAGGAGAAGGGCAAGCCTCTTGGACGACATTTCATGAGCTAGGGTTCAGGTCGGAACAATTGATGTAGCAAATCCGCACGATCTAATCTTATCTGGTCAGATCCGTCAATGGCATTTTTTGTTGTACAGATAAGTAATATTTGCTCGAAAAAAAAACACGTCTGTTTAACAAAATGCGAGAATGCTAGGTGGCACTGACTGTATAGCATCTGAGGGGGCACAAGAATGCATGATGCTTTGAGAAATCGGCTATGATTCCCTTGAAGCAACCATGGTCATGTATAACAACAATGTAAATTTACCCCAAGCTGCCTTCATAAAACTCAATAATCTTTTGTGGAAAACATTGAGAACAGAGTTTGGAGTCCTCCACAATACTATCACCATTTTTAAGTGCAAAGTGCAGGTAAAGGTTGCCTTCAAATGTAAATTCAAGAGTATCAACTGTCTCCACCAATGTAAGGGCGACCTCTAGAGGCTGTGGCTCAGTCACACAGCTGGCAGAGGGAGATCCAAAGTGTATTAGAGTATGTACTGACAATATCATAATAACTACTCACCTGGCAGAGGGAGATCCAAAGAGAACAAGTCTAGG
>QFEW01011586.1:0-13514 GCA_003316525.1 Termitomyces eurrhizus
GAGGGAAAAGTCATTCCTTACATCACAAATTGCCATTGTCTACTTTTACTGTAACAGATATCGGGAATAATACCCAAGCCATGGTAAAACAAGAAATACAGAACCATAAAAAGAAGGAATCGACAACGAGGACTAACTTGAACCCAGGGAAGAAACATTTAAATGCTAGGATGTTCCCTAAGCATTGACAACATATAGCTGAAATCCCCTAAGCATATCTCAACTTCTTACTGCATCATGTCACGTCGTGAAGCACACGCTTACCTTTCTTTACAGGCTTACTGAAAAACGCATTCATGCCAGCACTCAAGCACAGTTGTTTTGTAGAATCCTGACAATCGGCACTCAATGCCACAACTGTATGATTGAAATTGTGAGCAATCAAGAAATTCGTGTATATGAAATGGAATATACTTGGTAGAAGAACTGTACAGTTCCGTTCACTCTCCATGAGGCGGAGTCGTTTGGTGGCCTCGGCACCATCGCACACAGGCATATCTGTAAGGGAAGTTCAGACGATCAAAAATGTTTGCTCAACCATAAATTTACGATGGTCAAATAAAGCAGCAGTCCACGAGCTTCCCACTCAGCCAGAGCTTCTGCTCCATTGCCTGTGGCAATGACATGGAGTTGTAATTTCTGTAACTGCTTCACCAGCAATTGTCGTGCAACTGGGTTATCTGTGTACGGGTCAATTCTCGTTTATACACGCCTCACTGCATTAAGTTATGATGTACGAGAAAACTGACCTTCGGCAACAAGTACGCAAGCTGTCTGCCCGAGAACATCCATAATGACACGAAAACGACGAAAGTATCGAATATCGCATTCATCGCCAGTCTGTCCTCGAATACACAGTGGGCGCATGGGTGGGAATGCTATTGACCCTGGAGTGGAGCCATCGGAAAGTGTATCACCGTTCTCGATCGTAGTATGAACTATGCGAAATGCTGCCGTACAACTTGGACTAAAACAATAGGATCGTTCATGAGAAGGTTGAAATACCATTGTAACATATGTATACCATTTAATCTCGTCACCCAATGAGGTATCTTTGCATAGGCAACCACAGGAAGGACACCGATGACCATCTGTCTCTACATCCTCCAATTCTGATGTCAAAACGATGTCCATGGCAATTGTAACACCAGGTTTGACTAGTAGGGACCACATCTCGTCATTTGGACCAAGAGGTTGTTGAAAGCCTGTGACCAATTGAAGGCACAGAGCATAGTACCCTCTTTCGACTATCGCACGCCCCATCCTCTTCCGGAACCGAAACTTGACGTACTCGTTGAATTCCTGTATAGATTAGCCCACTATCGTCAAAACTACTGGGTGCAGGGAGACGAGTTAACGAACCGTTGGGCTCGAGCAATGATCCAATGCAACAGGTACAGTTTCGTTCATAGCATCAATGAAGTAAAGAACGTTTGATGTACATGCCAACTGACGAGGTGCACGTTCCTCAGAAATCTTGAGGCTTAAACGAACGACAATATCGAGCTAAGAATGGCAACAGTCAGGCTACCTTGAGAGAACCAGGAGCAAACTAACGGTGATATTGGATCGCAAGTCATTGATTTGTTCTTTGTATCTCCCGATGGCTTCAGTTATCTCGGAGGATCTGAGGAATGACGTCCAAAAATTGCTTCGACGAACAATTTCATTGATTTGAGCTTGCAAGGCAAGAAGTTTGCTTAAGAATATCAATTTAAGCGCTGCAAGAAGCGGGTGAATGATGTACCTGACAAAGTCGAAGCTTGGAACTGCAAGCTCAGGTGCAGTGGAGGAACTCTGAAAACACGTGCATAATGTATCTCTCATTGTGACGATGACTTCGACGAGTTTCCTAGAGAGGTCTAAGAAATCATCTCTGTTCCTCTGTACAGTCTGGTAACTCGATTGTCAAAAAGTACATGGGACCTAAAAGTATCATGCTCGCCTGTATACGTAGTAATAACTGGACTGTAATGCTGGCTGCAAACTTTAGATAAGGGAACGGGGCCAGAGCACATCCATCTCGGACCACCTCTGCTGCCAGGACCAAGTTGTCGAGCCATCGACTTGAAACTTGAACTGTTTGAGGTTTCGTAGTTCTGATCGCAAGGATACTCGATTTATACTTCATTGACGGTCAATGAAAACCTTTGATACAGAACAGAAACAAAGGCTCAGAGAAGAGTATGCTAAAGCACTCAGTGAGTATCAGGTGTTGATGGGCGTATAGATGTTGCGATCTGTAAACCTAATCAGGTCATCATCAATCAATCAGTGATGTACATACCTGTTATAGTACCCCTACCACACCAGGTTAACAAGTCTACAGTGCATGGCACCACCTCTGCAGCAGCTCCGTTTGGGTACCTAGAAAATTTTTGTAGATTTTTTATGATTTTCTTAGGAGAGGAAACCTACCAAAAAACAACGATTTCTGCAATAAAAAAAATTCACACGGTGTTTCACTTTTTCGAGGGAGTGGATACGAAATTGTGGATACCTCTTCGTATCCGAGTTTGAAAATTTGAGTGACAGCTATATTCAGTGTTCTGTCCCGATGCCCAAAGCCAAAGGATGCAAGAGCGCTGCTGCTCGTCATCGCGAAGCTGTCAAACACGGGAACAAATATATTCCATTGCCTCAATCCAATCCCGAGCTTGTGGGGCCAAACATGTCAGAATCTTCCGATTCAGAATCTGAAGAAGGAAGGCCGCAACTAATAGTCCAAGTGGATATTTCAGATTTGAAAATCAATAAGCTGATGCCACAGGCTAAGAAACGAAAGGAAAGAAAAGAAAATGCAGATTTGATTCTGGATAGACCAACCAAAGTCTCACACACAACAAACTAGAATAATCAGAAGGGAAAGACCAAAAAGTCACGTGCTGTGATGGAGCAGAAAAGCATCACATCATTTTTCAAGGTAGATTGTTTATTCTGAACCAATTCATTTCTAAGACCAATGGTTGGTACAGGCTGTATCAAATTCCATACATAGTGTTGAATCAGCACATGCAGAAGTTGAGGAGTCTGAGAACTTGAGTTCAGACATCAAAATTTTAGAAGTAACTTTACCTGGTCAAGTCAGCATAGAAGTTCCAGTCAAAAATAATCAAAGGGGATGGGCCGCTGCGACGCACGGCGAGACCGAGGTCTACGGGTTGTCGGAAATGTGACGCTGTGTGGACGTGGCAGTGTCAGCGTGACATTGTCAGCGTGACGTGCCAGCACGACATTCGAGGGTACGGTAATTTAGGAGTAAATGAATAGATTTCGTCAACGTTTATGTAGACGTCAGTATCGAAACTGTATAGATTGATGTCCGTAACCATAATAAAAAAAAAGGCATAAATGTATCAAAAAAATATCATAATTTCGAAAAACCAGTCTTCAGTTCTCATCGTCATCCCTGTTCATGTAGAACGTGTTTGCGTCGACACGGCCGCTGTACAGGAATAGATACATCCCTGTGCGATGCGGCCTCACATTTGTACCCTGTAAATGGGTTTATTCGACCAATCATAGTGAAAAAAAAAATGCAACGAACCTGTCCGTTGTAACAATTGGGTGCTTTCCTCCCCATAACTCCCTTGCAACGCTTCAATGAGCCAACAACGTATGCGTACGCACACCTGAGCATTTATCAGGCTTTCAGAGCAAAAAAAGAAGGCACAAGGCCACTTACTTCATGCCTTGAACCACACCAGTCACTCTGCCTCCCCTTTTTCTGATTTTACATGACGGATCGCTGTTGATGGTTTGGGAAACTGCATGCGATGATTCATCAAAAGTCAAAGAGCAATTCATGGACGTTGTGAGGTCAAAAATAACATTGAATAAAGCGTTCATGCTGGGCAACGTCTGGGACACCATGACAATCCCAATGCATTGAATCATGCGTGATGGTCACAAATACCCTACCTGCACCTCAACGTCGCTCCCGTTGGCCTTTAAACAGCCAATGTTGTCCCTCTTCATCATCCTTGATGTCCCTGTATGCGGGTTAGATACATTGTACCCTGCCTGCACCTCAACGTCGCTCCTGTTGGCCTTAAAACAGCTAATGTCGGCCCTCTTCATCGTCTTTGATGCCTCTGCATGCGGTTTGATGGTCACAAATACAGAATTATATGTTGGCAAAGAAGGACAGACAGTCTTTTGCATCCCTGGCTGCATTTAAATGACGTGGCGTCCTGTGACCATGCACAGGAATAACTATTAAGCAGTTAACAAATTTGACTGGCTTACGTTAACGCCGATGCAGTGTGAGCACAACGGTTAATGATGTTCTGCCCTGCTGAGTCCTGTAACAGAGGCCGAGGAGGGGGGGAAGATCGTGGGCAAGAAATAGAAACGGTGACTCCAATTCCTTGATATCTAGCAGGATAATGAATAATTCATAGATGTTCGTTATTAAAGAAAAAGTAATGGACAACTTTGTACTTGTGTCAATATCAAATCGGGGCTTTTCATTTTTTCACCTGAATTGTGAGAGGAAGGGAAAGTGAGCAAGTTTTTATACTTTACATTCTTCTCCTGTGTTTGAGACGTAGGATATTCAATTGCCAATTCCAAAGCTTATAATTAGCTGTGATCCAACGATATCAATGCTGTCAAACCTAGAAAGAACTAATAAGAACAAACTGTCCCGTAGTCCTGGAGACACGTAGTCTTTTGTCTATATGCTGACTTTACCCACATTTGCATTTGGCTGCATATGACCCGCCAGTGTGACTATATGACGTTTTCAGAATATATAGCTGTGCGGATGAGAGGAGACATACCTAGCACTTTGAATGTCAACAACACATGCTTGAGTGACTCTATGAGAGCAGATGCTGACAATGAAACTGCTCATGGGTGCACAGGGATTGCCGCAGATCTGTCAGGTCACGTTATATAAAGTCTTCCCATGCTCTATTCTAGAATAAACTGCTGGTTCCAGAACTGGTTACATCAGAAAGTGCCAAACATGGCGGTCTCGGCTCCTACAACAGCTGACAAATAGTTGTGTATATTTATTATTATTGTATGATTTGTATTTGATTGTCCAATCTGTTCTTGTTCTGCAATTGTCACCATGGACGGTACAATGTCATCTAGCCACCCTCACATTGACAACTCTAAGTTTTACAATCACTCTTGGTATTCAGACGTTGTTCCTAATACTCCTGACCTGTTCTCTCACTTTGACAGCACACCTGTGGCGGCAAGTTGATTAGGTTTTTTTCATGCATGCTCTGCTGACCTATTCAAGGCTCTTGCACGTGTGTTGTCTGATGAAGAAAAAAATATTTCTTTTGCTAGCCGTTCAGACGTATTCTCCATATTTTGAGATACTATAAATGATGTCCCTGTTTATTGTGTACCGAAAGATAAGGCACTCGAAGCCTTTTTTGAAGTCATTTTGTCATATCGTGTACTTGACATATACACCCTTGTGTGTGAGGATAAGATGCGCCCTCCATGAACCTCAGGGCCAATGATGGAGAATAGTCGATCAGTAGGTTCATCCCTATTACCCATTTCATTGATTGAGTTTGTATTTTAGCTGGTAAACCCTTTAAACTCACTTCCAAACCTTATCAGGAAATTCTATAAAAACTTTGTACAACATCTGAATAAAATAAATGCCAAATCTAGAGGAGAACAACCGAGAGACCGCCCCACCCCGAAGTTTACAGGTCCACACATGAAGCTGTATTCCGAACTCACTTCTTGTGTCAGCAATAAGGGTGTTCAAAACACCATAATCAATCTTACAAGTGCGGCACTACATCTGAGTTGTCTATTGAAGGTAATCTTAATTGATATCAGTTTGAATGTCCATTAAAGTTGCCTCAGGGTAACCTCTATTTACCGTCCGATATCAAGGCAATCAAAAATATCATCGTTGATGAGTATTGTCCTTCCCATCCTTATTAGAATGTCTGCTCATTGTCTTTGATGTGTATAGCGAAAGCAGGTCTAGCAACCAAGATCAATTAAAATACCTTCATACTGCGCATGGCAGTGCCATCGACAGTGCCGGTTCATATGGTTGCTTGACTATTATGCACAATGCACTTTATTTGGCATTGCTTGTATCTCCGCTCATGTTACTTCTTCCTTGTGAGTATGGTGTATTAACCAGTAAAGACTCCCTGCTACAGGTAAATTGATCTACCTTTTATTTTGTTTGAGCAACTCTGATTGCTTTTAAAGCTTTGGAGGCATGTTGAAGGGCTCGAACATCCGCATATCATCATTGTCGAGGCAGATCAAGCATTATGGCAAGTGTTATTCTCAGCAGCTCAGGGTGGTGACCTGCTAACTGAGTTGTCATCTGCTTTGAGTATCCTGACTGATCAAATTAACGAAGCAGCACCTGCTTGGATTGAAATTGTATCTGTCCCTTCCCCTTCTAAAAAGCGTCTCTGCAATGCTTTGCTTGCTACTTTGACTCCTGCATTGACCACTTCAACGAGCGATAAAACCCAACAAGACAATGACGCAAGCCAGTTGTTTGAACCCACTCCATTCCCTGTTGGATTGGATGCCTTACCAGGACCCTCTAATTGCTCAGCAAGCCTGTTGGGTCATGTAGATGTTCCTCATCCAACCATCGGCGACAAGCCTGATGGTTATGAGCAGTCTTCACCTACGAGGCCCAATTTTTTTGACAACTCGCCCACTTCTCTAAATAGTACCATTGACTTAGGAGACTTTATGGACGTCACACCTGATGATTCCCGTATTGACCCATCTCCTAGTACAGACGCACTTGTCCATGCATCGGAAGACACCACAGGTTCCGAAAACCTCAACTAGTTAACCGATGTACCTTCCTCTCCAAATAACGTCCGTGCATCAAAGGACACTATAGATGTATCGCCCGTTATTTCGAATCGTGACATTGAAAATTCCCCTGAACCAGACCCTATGGACGTGGCACCTGACATTTTGAATGTCGAGGATTCCCCTGCAGGTGACCATGAGGTCAATTATACCAATTCTAATACGGCACCTGCTATTGGAGCACCTCTTCCCAATACAGAAGCACCGGATGGAGAGCAGGTGACACCCATAGTTACCAGTATTGGTTCATTAACTTTGGTCAATGCCTCCGAGACAACAGTTAACGACGACCTGCCTTCTTCCAAACTGGTGGTGACTGTTGGCCCTGCTAAGACTTCTAAAAACAACCAGAGAAAATCGGCACATATTGTGGCTAAAAACAAGCGACGTAGTACGGCACCCTTGATGCCTAGAAAGAGGAAAAGAAACTTTACAAGTAAGGCACACGTTGACTCAGATAGCACGAGTGAGTCTCCCATGTTGGACTCAGATGGCGCTAGCAATTCCTTCAATGACTCTGCTGAGGTAACGGCGGTTGCTTCACCCCTTGAAAATGTTGAGACAGATCGGGGTTATATTGACCTGACCCTTGAGTCTACGGTGGGGCAAGGGTTGACACATGCACACACTTTATAAAAGGGTAGGTATAAGTTTAATTGATTTATTTTGAATGACTTAAAAAGTGCACTTGCAAATGGGCCAAATAGTATTATTACTAACCTGAAGTCAACTAAGATGCTTGTTGGCCTAAGATGTCCACTCCCTGAGAACTCCAAGCCATGGCAAGTGAGTTGCTTGCCTGGCCTCCCCAAAATCGCATCCTTTTTATACTTCCTTCTCCTATGCACAGACCATTGTGTATTTACATGATTATGCTCATGAATGAATGGTCTTCCTGGCATCAGTATGATTATTACTGATTTTGATTTAACTCTCCGACAGGCTGTGGCATGGTAAGCTGGACAGACCATAAATGAATCAAGCACATCTGATATTTTGACAGACAGTTTGTTAATCAATGAGTGTACAGATGTGTATTCACCAAATGGGAACTCTGTGTGATTCCTCTGAGACAGCTTGGTCCGAAGCCATTTCCTGGTCTCCTTGAGGGCCTCATGATCTCCCAGCACGATACTATGGAAATCTTTCACTAGATGTTTGTTTAGACGTGGGCTCAATACACTAAGCTTTTGAGACCATTCTAGAGGGTCTTCTTGCCATAAGTTGTATATAATAGACAATACAGAATTGTATGTGCAACTGTTTAGCTTTCATGAACAGGCAAAGGGGTGACAAGTACCTTGCAAAATAGACAGACTATCTGTGTGACTCAACCATTGGTGTTTGCTTGGACCATGCTCAATATCTTCCTGTATCTTCTGTTTTCCTGTGCTACATGGATCCTTATATAACTTGGCCCCTCTGGCAGGAATGAAAGTATTTTTGGGCAATGGTTTTTTTTGCAGTGGCCTCTCTCTTGATATTATATGCCAATTTATTTCTATATATTCTGAATCATCAAACTGATTGTTTTTACTCCATCTCAGAGACAAATGCAAATGAGGAGGAAAGTAGGTGTTGCTTTTGCATTGTCTAAATGATGCTATCAAATTGGACCATCTTGGAGCGTCATGAAAACCCTTTGGCAGCTTTCCTACATATCTCAGCCTTGTTATCTCATCCAGCAACTCCAAATCCCAGAACTTCTGGCGTAGTGTGCCAGTTGCTTTTCCATGAATGATAGTTTTGTCAAATCCACGTATTATAATAGTACCGGCTGCAGTAGCACTTTGGGACAGTGCTGTATAGTAAGCCTGATGGGATTGACATTTGAACAAGTCAACAGGATTGAAAGGCCTAGTCTTTTCTTGGCTAGCATAATCGGTTATAGCATAGTTGACGAGTATTTCGACTTGTGATTGCAAAATTGTAATCTTTTGGTTGTTAGGTAGACTGCATTTAGTCAAAACTGTGCTTCTAGTTATTGGTACTATGTCTTCAGAAAGACCTTCTATCTGTATATGGTGCAGTAGATTCTTCAGTTTTACAAACAGCATGTCTATTATACGTTGACCAACAAAACCCATACACAACTTTCATCCATATACATAACCTTCTTGACCATTTGTGATACAAAGCTCTGTGGCAATGTTAGTCTTGATGATAATAGGTAAGCTGACGCATAGTGACAGTTTGCCTGCAACTTGACCAGATGTGGATGAAGGAGGCTGCTCCCATAAAATATTCTGAATAGAGGAGTGTAGAGGAACTCTGTTTCTACCTGATGCTCCTTGACCTTTATCTTTGCATGTGCTCTCATCATCCTTGTCAAGTATAGTATCTTTGCTAAAGAAATCTGTCAGCTCAAGTCCACTCTCCAGAGCAAATCTACTACTTCCAACCACATTGACAGCATCTTTATCTATGTTGTGTGCTTTTATGATAGACACATTATGGAAGTCATCATTGAGAAGCAAGGAGTCTGAAAGATTGGAGACTTGCTGAGACTCCAAGAACTGGATATTGTCTTTGGTGCATGCTTGATACCTCATATTAGCAAGGGCTGTTCTAAAGGATTTGTCATCTGGACTTTACATTGTCTGTCTCATATTCTGTTTCAATATGACTACTGCAGTAATCTGGTGCCAAACTGATTTATCCAATGCAGCCTTTTGTTTGTTCAGATCTATAGATTGCATACCCACACTGCGACTGTACAGTGCTGTGTTCTCATGGCCAGTTACTGGCAGCAGCTGGGCAAAATCTCCAGCAAACACCATGTTCATACCATCAAAAGGGAGGTGCGACAGACCTGTAATCTGAGTAAGGCACACTGATATCTTGTATATATCCCTGCAAGACAACATGGATACTTCATCAAAAAATACATATTGCACCCCGATAAGGCATGACTTTACTTGAGCCAGTTGTGCTGGAGAGTTATGTACCATATCATTAATTCCAAACAGATAATGGTAAGTTGATCCACCTAACAGTGATGCTGCAGTGCCAGTAGGAGCAACCACTGCAAATCTATGAGATTCTCTATGGGCTGCAAAGTATTGGGACAGCGCCTTAAGCATCTGCGTTTTTCTGGTGCCCCCCATACCCCATATACATTCTCAACTGTTTGGAGTTAGAAGTGGCAGCATGGTTAGCCACTATTCTAAATGCTCTGGTTTATTCCTCATTGAGATTGAAACTGGTAGTAATTTTGGATATGGTGGGTTCCCATTTGATATTTAAATGTTTTTTCTCTAGGAAACTATGATCACATACTTCCACAATGCCTGGCTTGTTTTGTTCATCTGATCTTCCAATGCACTGTTCACAAACAGACAACATGTCTTTTTGCCTATCTTTTAGTATGGACGCATGAGTTTCACTGACCTTATGTCTACAGTAAGTACTGGGCATGTCTGACACTGAAGGTGAATGCTTCGTTGTATCAGGGGAGGTTTGGCCCATTACAGGCTTATTCCAATTCAGGTTCGTCATGGTGAAAGTCATAATAGCCATGTCTCTTCAACATTTTAATTTGATTTTGCCAAGCTTGTTACTACAGTCAAGGTCTATTCCATAGTCCTCAGGTTGTCCATTATCTTTGTTGTTCATATAATCCTTTTGTTCAATATCTCTGACATTGGAAACTGAATTGTCCATTCCTAGGAATGCTATACTGCCTTGCTTCAGTTGTGTATAGAAGTCATCACAGGCATCCATACACTCATACTTAATATTCATATTAGCCATAAGACACAATTGCCTTTTGGTAAAATGGTGGTTGTCAAATGCTGTGCTCTATAAATCATACTTGTTTTTTAAATCAGCACCTGAATGCCAAGGCTTGAATAAGGTAAGCATTGTGACGCAATATTTGTCTCTATCCCCTTTATCATGTCTTGGAAGAGTAGGACCTATGAAATTGGGCACATGCTTCTGCCCTGGTGGATACACAAGAGTAGCATGAGAGTCTGATAAGGGATGATCGTCTGTAAAGTTGACAGTCAGTGTGTTGGCCGATTTAGACTTGGAACTTTTGTTCTCTCTATGAGTTGATTTTACTCATTTGCATCTAGAAGCCCATTTGTACAATGTCATGTTGTGCAATTCTATGCCACGGTATATGTAGTCAAACACAGGAGATAGTCTCACCACTCAGCTTTTCTTTCTGATGATCGCTATTTTGTCAGATCCGTATGAACTGTCAGTTGGCTGATCTTTGGGCCAAGCACGTTTGACCTTGCGGACAAAGCTGGGCCAATGAAGATTGGTGAATTTATGGTTGGTGTAATAATTGGGGTTACTAAGAAGATACATACATATCATTGGGGAACCCATTTCTGACTTTGCACTCATTACATTGGCCAGTTTTGTCATGAGAGACCTTGCTTTTTCTTGCTGTGGGAGAGGTCTGTTAACAATATCTTGGTATTTTGTGAGCACTGTGCCAATGGCCTTAAATGCTGTGTATGTTTTAAGCAATGATTTAGTTATATATTTAGTGACATATAAAAGGACACCCCTGACCGCCGTTCCCAAATGAAAACTAGTTACATCAGTGTTGCATCTAAACAAATAACTCAAAGATGCGGTGAATGTGTTCAGCCATGGTTCTGCTTTACACATATTGAGCACACCTGTTAGAGGGTCAACTTTAGTCTGTTGAAAGAGTTTTTTGGGAAACCGAGCCTTACATCTGCTCCATTTTTTGTCTAGACACCCTTTATTCTCTTTGCCTAATTTTTTACTTCTGTCCTTCTTATATGATGTATGGCAGGTATGCATATTTGACCTAAATACAATGTCATCTACAGTGTTACAGAACTGAGTCCACCAATTAGATGTCTTCTTGCATTCAATACACTCCTGGGGTGGTGCCTGAGGGTCAGAATGACCAGCATTGGATATACTGTCCATAGAAGCATCATGGGCTGTTGGTACTGGGAGTCTGTTAATTAAAGTTTCTTGTTTACTCCAACACAAATGATCGGGAGGAGGAGGCTGGGGCATTGTCCATGTGGGATCAATATATTCTGGCATCTTCTTAGTTTTTTTCAATGTTATCTATTACTTGGTCCATTGTTCCTGTAAGGAAGTTGCTGGTGAAGGCAAATTCCAGATATTCTACTAGGGCCCTCTGAAAGTCAGATGAGGGGTCCATGATTTTCTGACGAGCTTCCTCAGGTGATAGACTTCCACAAAGCCAAAGAAGCATATGCAGATGCAAGGTAAGTCTACCTTGCTGCTTGACTGTCCCATAGTATGCAGACGTATGAACATACAAGCCTTCATGTTTAGTATCAACACCCAGTATGTGCTTTATGAAAGCAGACACCATAAAATGAAAAAATCTGGCCCCTGCAACAGGATTATGTGCAATAAGTCAATATGCAGTGTCAGAAGGTAATAATACATCAGGTTCAAACTTTATATTATCACCAGCATAGTACAGACATATAGGGTGTCTTATATCCACAGGCAACAATGTTATAAACCAAGAAGATGCACCTTTGTCAATCACTAATGACCATATCTCGTTCCTCATATGCTTTTTTATTATTGGAGATCCATCAATCCAGCCCAACACAGCATCAACATCTTCAATAACTTTGAAACATTTCTGTTCCTCCTGGTTTGTGGCCTTGATAATCTTGCCTTTGGCCATACAATCAGCCATACTTCTGAGTAATTCTAGGTCAAGACTTGCTATGCGTTTAGCAATATGAGCAAAGTTGTTTCTTTCAATCGCCAGAAAGCCCCCTGTAGTTGCGGCTCTGATCTGCTCATGACTGAATGCTGCAAAGGGAAAGCCAGTATCTTTCTGGAACTGCTTATTATGATACATGAGCAGATTGCCTTTGTGAACCTTAACAGAGACACAGCTTTTTACACAGCCTGGACCTCCAAAGCCATATGGAAATAACCAGGGAAACATTTGGGGATAAATAGTTGCATCCTTCATCCAATTAACTGGACAGGATGAATGTCCAACTAGCAGTGCTTTGCCATTGGAGTGCCAGTGCTTCAAAGCAATGCCTTTAAGCTCATCTTTTGTTTTTGCTGATAGGCTCTTGCCCATCAGTCCATGCACAACAAAAGAACAATCACCAGCTGATACCCCATTGTCTCCATCAACTTTGTAAACAGCAGGGTCAACTGATCTGTTTTTCTCCAGAGACTCTTTGTAAACAACCTTTACAGATGGTGTATCTTCTGGATAGTCATCAAGATTGCTATCACATATTTCAATGTCCATATAAGCAGAGTGATTAAGCTTGAGCCATTCCAATGCCTGCTTCACAGCATTTCAGCGGAGAAGCAAAGGCAATTGTTTGAGATCTTCCCCAGTAGGCTGATAAGGCCCTGTAAATAGAATAGCTAAAACATCATCTATATCAGCCCTTAGAGGAGGCAGTACATAGTAAACCTTTTCAACAGGAGATTCAAAAGCAATCAAATGTGCATTCATTTTGCTGAGACCCAAGGACAACACATGTGTGAAACAAAGAGACCTGTGTACTTTGGCAACAAGGAGCTGTTCAACTCAATTTAAACAGGATAAAACAACTGGAACAGCACCAATCCAAAAACTGTTTGCAAGTGCATACTTAGGAACTTTGCCCTTCAACAATGGGATACTGCACTCTGAACAGACAGAATTGCATCTATGATCC
>QFEW01011614.1:0-10020 GCA_003316525.1 Termitomyces eurrhizus
CTGAGAAGTCGGAGCCGGAGAGGCTGCCATCCCCGCCCTCCAAGGACGATTGGTATGAGAAGCCTGAAGAGGCTCGTATGGAATCCCCTGTGCCGCACGAGACGGCGGCACATCGTATGGCGTGCGAACGGCACAACAGCAATCAAAGGGCCAAGATGGAATGTCAGGCGCAGGATAGCGCCAAGCGAGGAGCTGCCCTCCTCGAGGACCAAACCGGGCGCATTCCTGATGCACTCGGTGTTGTGATCTACCGTGATCACACTATTGAGTGCCAAAACTCATTCTTTGGCGTGGGGTTAGCTCCCCAGTTCTATTGGTCGCCAGTGACCAATACCATCTTTGTCGGGCAAGAAGCCCGCGCAGCCAGGTCCTTCGAGACCGATAAAGAGGGCAATGCTGCGGCGATGCCCCACAACAGTAAGGTGTACCAAGTAGCACCTCGCAGGTTTCCCCGCAGTCCTTGAGAAGTCCACAGACTTCATGCACTGGTTAACAACCAGTTTACGCCGCTTTGTCAGCATCAGTTGGGCTACTTATTGCTCAACAAATTCAAGCGGGTGGCGCTCAACTGCCACCCTACTGCCCAATTGCTCTGCCCTTCCCCTTGACTTGTCATTGCACAGGGACCTCAGTCCCTTGGCACTCCTCGGTGCTACCATCTTCTTGTCCTTCATTTCTGGTAAGACAACTCCCGCGCCCATCCCCTGATCCAGGACAGCTTCTTCCCGGCATGGCACCAGCAAGCCCTTCAACTCGGTGTCAGTAAAGGACGTTTGAGTAGCTGCCTAGTGCAGGGGTCAGCACGTGCAAGGTAGGCAAAAAGAAAGTCTTACTGCATACTGAGGGGCCTTCTCCTTGCAAGACTTCAAGAGATTTGTCAGTAACCCTTGGTGACGGTAAAAACTTGTGCTACTCATCTTCTTCTTCATGGCCTTGCTGGGTTTGACAGAGTCCCTGTCTGGCTAGCCAGTAGTGTGGGACTCTGAATGCTACCAGCCTGGGAAGCTCTTGCCTTGATGGCAGGTGCCTGTCTTTTGGCAATGGGGGTCTTCCCTGCGGCAACCACCTCCATCTCCTGGGTGAGTTCCTTGGTGTGCTCCTGCTCCTCCAGGGCCCGCCCAATCTCCCGCACATCACGAGCAGCCTCCTCCTGCATGGCTGTGATCTTCTCATCAACCTGCATATACACCAAGGGCGCCAACACCTCTTGTCTGCTATGGGGAGACAAGTCAGACCACAGCTAAGTCAAATAAGGGTTAGGTACACTTACTCAGTTGCAGGCATGCTTACTGTCATGGGTAAGGTGCCAGAGAGGATGTCCTCCAGCTCATCCTCTATGGTAGGGATGGGAGGAGGCGCCTAGGGAGATAATCAGCTAGCAGCATGGCAATGTCTACGATTCACTCACAAAGTGCAGAAAGGGTGCCAACCACTCGGTGCCACAGTTGTCTATGTACCATGCATGGCACCACTCTCACACTTCAATTTCTCTGTCCCACCCCATGCCAAGCACCCTGACTTCGTACCAGCGCTCCAGCAATTGCATAACAGCAACAACCAAGTTTGATGGTGCTTCGGTGCCCACATTTTTGATTCACTTCACAAAACAGTTGGCCTTCTCAATGAAGGCATGGGTAGCATCTTGAGCCTCATGCAATGGCATGGCAGGTGGAGTTGGAATACAGAAAAATATTGGTTTCAAAAAGAGCGCCAGGAAAAGTTCAGAAAAAGAGGTGAAGTCCAATCTCATGCGCTAGGACTATAAGGGGATTCCTGCAGATGCATGGACTACCTGTCACAAAAGCGCTAACAGTGACTATCTTTGTGACTGGGGACAGTCAATTTTTCAGTTGGGGGGAGATGATAGGACCCCATAAAGGCTAGGCACATCAACGGCAGGCTCAGCATCAGTCCTGGATACCTTGCCAAACTTGGTGCACACAATTTATCCTTTCTAGGCCATTTCCAATGGACATGCATGGCAACCATCAAGGTCAATCAGTGATAGCGCCAGCAACAGCTGGAATAACAGCTGCCATCACACCGTCAGTAAGATCTTGACAGGTGGCGCTAATTAATCAGCATGTGGCCCAGCTAGCTGGTGACAGCGCTTACAGATTAGGAATAATGCAATAACTTGTGATGGCTGGACTGGTGTTTCACTGTGGTGCATGATAGCGCTTGGCGACCTCAAAACAGACAGAATGGACAGCTAGCTCATAATTTCCTTTTATTTAGTTCAATTTACAGCATTTACTTACATTCTTACTGTTCCACCCTGCCTTGGTGACAGGGAACTTGAACTTACTATAAATACTTACCACTTGTCAATAGTTACAACACAGAACAGAGTACCCTGTTTACCTTGCTCAGTTTACCTTACAGTTCAGATTTCTTTTGAGCTGACTAAGTTCTTGGTCACCAATTGTCTGAACACTTTTAGCCTGCTTGCTGCAGTTACGCTTATGGAACCTACACGCCTTGCACCTATAGCAGGCAATATGCAGCTTAGTCGTCAGTAAGCCTCTCGTCTTCTTACTGCATCTCTTGCCGCACTTAACCCACTTTAACTTAGTTGCTTAGGCACCCAATCCTTAGCACGCATCCCTTACTGACACTCCTTGCTGACTTAATTTTATCTTTCCAACTTGTTCTCTGGGACCTGCCCAGGGACTCCCTCCAAACACTTAGCACACCCAATGCTTACAGGTCAGTAGCCATAAACCGTATCTGCTATTGATCAACTTTTGGGTGTCATCAGCATGGAAACTGTGCACTGACAAATTCCCTCTTCTTAACATGGGCTTTTACATTGCCTGATGATATTACTCACACTTTCCATGTCAGTTAACACCATTGCATCAGTGTCCTTGGACACCAATGCTACTGTTCATCCACACTGTCTGATAGTACACATTCCTCATCACAATACTTTCCACAAGATTTATTGTTTTCAACATCACCCCTATTCAAATAACATCCACCATTCAAAACTCAAATTCATATTGTCACCTAATCATATGCCTACTAATTCCAGTACCGCAATCCAAGTGCTTTCTCCATATATCTCCTACAAACAAAACTCCAATTCTTCTCCACTACAGGATCCTTGTCAGTTGGCTGTTCTATCATTGCACAAAATCTCACCTCAATGCCCTAATGAGAATAACACCTACAAGCCTTCCCTACTCTGCCCTTTAACTTCAGTAAACCATTGAATCATTCTATGATAAACACCTCATGGTTTGCATGTTGACAATATACTTTCTGACACTCTTACCCTCTCCAATCAGTCTAAGATTTTTGAAGGCCTCCTTTCTTCTGTTGAAGAAAAAACACATCAATCATATGGGGCAGGTATATTGCATTTCACACAATTTTGTGACAACAATGATATTCCTGAAGCTTTGTGAATGCCCGCTGATCCCATTCTTATCTCTGGATTTGTAGCTCACCACTTGCACACATCATCTTCTGATTCCATAAAACTTTGGCTAAATAGAGTGTGTTTGTGGCACTTCTTCAATTGGGCCGAGTGGCTAGGCCACGATCCTTGGATAAAAGTACTTCCCAAGTCACCCAACAGTTCTCAATTCAAATGCCTGCTTCAAAAACCTATGTCTTTTGATCATCTTGAAATCCTTCACAATAGCCTAGATTTTTGATTACCTAAAAGCTATGCGATTTGGGCTGTTGCTCTGACTGCTTTTTGAGGCTGTCACTACTGATGGGCTTCTGCTCAGATTGAATGCATCAAGGGACATTACAGGGCTACAGAAAAAGCTAAGCTATTGGCCTCTGACTAGTCCACAACAAAGGAACAAGCATTCAAACCACTCTACACACCCTACCAGATGACATTGACTTGACTACTTAAGAATCAAGGCACTACAAGAAGATACTATTGGCACAACTACAGGAGGTAAACCTCAACTTACACCTGACTAAGCGCCCAAAAAGAGATATCATTAGGTGCTGACATCTGCCAGGACAACACCATCAGAAAGTGTAAAAGCTTGACACTTGGAATTATGGGAAATTGAAAAAATAAGTAGCACCAGCATTAGCACCATTGACTTATGGCATCTGTCTAGGATTTTCTGACTATAGCCCAGGCTGTTCTGGCCAATTGGAGTTGTGCTCAGAAAAGGAGCGGGCACTTTCACCTTACTATTATCTTGCAAGTAGCTGTTACACCATTGATCACCATTATCCATGTGCTGGCGGTCACCATTAGCTATGATCAGGAGATGAGGTGCTAAATTCTAGCACTTCACATGGACTTTTTCTTGAACTGCAGTAGCATATAGTATAAAAGCTAGTTACAAACTTTGTAAATAGCAAAAAGAAAAAGGAAGAAACAGAGCATGTTCAGATCTCTCATCCTCAAGCACTACCCAGCCTTAGCCTTCTTTAGCTCAAGCTACCATCCAGGCTTGACACTAGATTTGTCTCAGCATTAGTGTCATCTACGGTGCTACTATGGGCATGTTGCATTACGATAATCTCTTTTTGTTTTATGATGGCATCAGCTTTATTGCTCACCACTTTGCTAGGTAGCGTCCAAGTGCTAAACTCTAGCGCATCAACTTAGCTATCTTACTCAAGCACACCAGGACCCCTGCCCTGACTCTCACACCCTTACGCCAAGTGCTGGAGATGACATCTTGAGATGTAGCAAACAGTGCACCCAACCACAGTTGGCATCATCACCGCCTTGGAGAACTTCTTCCCATTTCAGCCTCTACCTTTCACTTCACTCAAAATATGACATTCAACTGTAATCTCCATGTAAATTCAGTCTGAAATCATCACATTCTCACTTTTCACATCTTCTGGACCAAAACTTCCCATGATTTGGGAATTGACTGTAGCTTGGTTGAATGCAACGACATTTTCTGCCCCATTTGTGCTCTCAAAATCACCTCTCAATTAATTGTCCTTCTCGGTCTCTTATCTTATCAATTCTCACAAAGGGCAATTTTCTCTCATATACAAATCATATTGATTTTCTTATTCCAGTCTTCCACTGCTGACAGTATTTGCAGACTTCTATACTTTAAAAGATGTCAATATCATCCATGGACACAGTTACCAGATAGGAGGTTCTGTCAAGTTACTATGCGATGGCATTTGTAACCATTGGTTATGAGCTAGAATAGTCTTGTGTAAATCACACAGTGCTAAATCAGACCGCAATATTGGATTTGACTAGTACTTAGAGTAAATACAAGATGTTGCTTATCTAATATGTCTAATGCTCATTAGTAGCATTGTAGACACTTAGGAAAGGTATGATGCCCGTTACATACCCCCCAATGAGACCGAACACCTGGTCTAATGTAAGCTAGAGGCGCACAGACGCCTTGATGAGTTAAGGGTGGATTAGTATGTCTATCATTGCATGTCCGGTACAGACAAAAGCAGGGGAGGTCTTGCATGTGGGCACAATGCCAAAATACTATATATATAAAAAAAATAATCAAAAAAATAAAACAGAAGGGCTTATGCCCAATGTATATACACACTACTTAGGGTGCACATCAGCATGAATCAACAGAGTGTTCACTCATATTTACCTCACTAAAGATAGGGTCTATGACCCTTGTGACAATGGCCCCTCAGCTGTGCCCATCTCTGTTACCATTGACTCCTCCTCTGGTGGAACATTAATCATGGGAGGGGGAGGCACCAATTCCATCCTCAGTGGGGTAGTTGACCCCTCAACAGCAGGCGGATCTACCAACATAGGCTCAGTTAGTGTGACATTAATTGCTGAGACAACATTAGGTAGCATACCATGCACCAACATGTGTGTTAGAGGGTTGACCTCGTTAGAGTCCATGCCAATGAGATAGTAGAGGCCATTGGCCTTGGGGTTGGTTGGGAGACAACTCTCCTCATCATGTTTGAACATGAGACAATAGTGGTCATCTTCAGTCATCTTCCTCCACCCATCCCATTGTGGGATGGTGGAAGGGGTGCCATATTTTGTGAGACACTCCATGCCCTCATTGTCGATCTGTCAAAAGATGTCTAGAGAC
This sequence comes from Termitomyces eurrhizus, assembly GCA_003316525.1. Taxonomy (NCBI): domain Eukaryota; kingdom Fungi; phylum Basidiomycota; class Agaricomycetes; order Agaricales; family Lyophyllaceae; genus Termitomyces; species Termitomyces eurrhizus. Next base: position 6,045 of record QFEW01011614.1, read on the forward strand.
ATCGTAGGGGCATGGAATTGCTGTTCAAGGAAGACCACACCATATGTATAGGCGTGATCAATCCAGGTTGTGTAATAAGATGTGGAGAGCGTCATTGTCAGAGAAGTTACATGCCTGCTCATCAGGTACATGGACCTGTTGGATTTTGAGCTGAGCCCCTGTTTGGGGCTTGAAGGGGTGCTTGGGGAACATTGCATTATAGGCATTAACTGCCTCACAGTACAGGCCTGGCCTGGCCATAATGAGCATCATGCGCTGGACAATTATGGGTTTAGCTGTGCTATTAGTACAAAGAGCTTGACAAAGGGCAAACCCAAAAAGGGTTTGCCAATGCATGTGGTAGGCAAGATCCACTGCAATGCCCTGGTACGTGTTCTCCAGACCAGGATGTCCAAAGACCAGCATGTACTGCACCAGTTGGTTTAAATCAAATGGCATGGCTGGATCTGGTGCACACATAATGTGCAGCATGAGGGACCCATCTTCTTTTGTGTGCAGATAGTGCCCCGGGATGTGTCATCATTTCATGAGCACAAGGTCATCAGGCCCTTGCATTGGGTTAACGAGGTCTTGGTATTGTGGCTCCATCATAAGGAGCCTCATTGTTCAGTTGTGGAGATCTTTTACTGTTTGCTGGGTAAATATTTGGAGCTCCATAATCAATATATATGCAACAATTCTGTCACAGCAAGAGACATGTATGTTCATGTAGTATTTATAGAGCCAATCCAGCCTCTAGAGGAGTGTGGGGGAGACCGCGAGGGGTGTACTTGTAAATGATTGTGCCCAGGATATGGGCTTGCTGCCCAGTGTTGTACTCAGATGACACCGCTCTGTTAGCATCTGCTCCCATAAACACCATATTTGATAAATACAAATAATAGGTGCAATGGCTGAGTGCTTCCCAGAAGCACAAATTCATCCACTTGATGTCAAGCAGCCCCCAGATCTTCACCTCCAAGCCATCAGAAATTCGTCCCAAAAATTCATCTTTGGCCCTATAACAGAGGGCCTGCAGCTCTTTGGCATATTGCACCTTTTTCTTTGCAATGTGCTCATTGTGTGATACTCATTGAAATCAGTCAGTGGCTGATTCCCCTTCCTCCCCCTCCTCCTCCTGCTTCAAGGTCAACTCTCCATAGTCACTCTCATCAGACAGGGACATCACTGGAGCTTTGCCTTTTCCAGGCATGGGCTTATTCTTCTTGGTTGCCACCAACCCATCATACTGCACAGGTGTGTGTGGGTCTGGGGTCAACACAACCACATGATACTTTGCTGGTGGGGCCAGCATGACTACAGGCAGGTGTGGGCATGCCAGCTGGAAAAGCTATCACCTCCAGTTTGGAGGAGTCAAGTGGCAGCTTGCAGCCATGACAATGGCGAGATGGCCCTGGCTTATCTGGAGCCAATGACACTGACAATGGCTGAGCCACTGGAGGTGCAGGCATGGTAGCGCTGCTGCTGGCATTCTTTCCTGCAATGGGGGCTTGACTAGTCGCATGGGCTGATATCTCGCCCTTTTGATCTCAACAGTCAAGTTGTCTGCCATCATAACTTTGCACTTTGAAGCACAATCAATCTGTTCCAGTGCCAATATGTGCTGCTTCTTCATGAGCTCAATCTAGTCAAGCAGTGCTTCAATCACCACTACTGCCAGGCTATCCTGCAAAAAGGATGCAGTTGCCAGGACTGGCTGTTCTGCTGCTTCCAGTCTGTCCAGGAGTGCATCTGGCACTGTTGATTCACATGCTGGTGGTGCAGCTTCCACATTTGGTTCTACCACAGGCCAATGAGCCCATGGGACTGATGGTGGCCCTGCCACTGCAGTACATTGCTACTGATGTTGATGGCTGTGGTGGTGGCACCTGGTAATAGTGCTCCCCATGTGCACTGTCCTCTGGGTGCTCATATTGTCCTTCATTGTTCACCTCCATCTCTTGCGAGTGGAGGGGTATCTCATATAGTAGCAGCTCATTGCGGCCTGGATAAGCCACGCCCACTGATTGATACTGACCTGCTGCCATGTACAGTGGCTGCCTCTGGTTGTCTGCCAGATAATAACAATTTTGATTTTTTATGTTGGGGGGTCTCCCCCCTCCACCAGAACCCTGTAGGCTCTGATCACTTTTTTGTGGTGGCCTCCAATAGGCCATTCTAAAGACACATCACTGAAACATGTATTGGGACTCAAAAAGGAGAGAGAGAGACAGAAAAAATCTCCTAACTCCACTAGTGGTGTCAACAACCACACACAACAGCCACCCAGTCATTAACTGGTTATCAAAGTGGACTTCATCCACAGTCCACCACCTCATGCATCTGATATGTGTTTTATGCCCTGCAACTCCAGATACCGGTCCATCGCTGCAAGATCCTTGCAGTTAGCCAGTGGTTCCCAGGTGGTATCACCTAGACTCCATCTTACCTCAAATTTGAGGTGTCCAGTCAGTGTCCACTGATGACCTATGAGATCATCTACGAACTATTCCTAGTCATCACCAGTCCCAAAGTCATATGGCTCTGGTGTTGCACGATTCAGAAATAGTGCATCACTACTGGCTCTATATTGTCACGACCCCTCCCCTCCAGGTCCACCCCGGGACACTCCCAGAACCCCATCTGGGACCCTCTCTCTGACCCCACAAAAGCACCCCGCTATCACGACTACTGACACTGCCATCACACGCATCAAAGGCCACCATCACCTGGCACCCCTGGCAACCCCACATCACAGACCGCCATCAAACTACAATCAACAATCAGATCACACTACCCGCTTCCAGGCCATGCATCATGCATCATGACCCCTCCATGCCAATTGATTGCATGCCCCACACATGCAATCCTGGTATACAGTCCCCCTCCCGCTACTCAATGCCTCCCAGAACTGATCCCAGACACCCTGGAACCCCAGAGACCCGGACCCAGCCCCATAGTACTTATAGCGTAGTTTTCTGTTGTATTTGCTAGTCTTGATATTAACTTGAATTATTGTGTGCCCTTTGCTTGACTGGTACACACTGACTGGCATGCTTTGACTGGCATGCTTGAATAACTGCATGCTCTGAGTTTGGTATGCACTTCGCAACTTACACTTTATTAACTCGGTCTCATCTTAGAACCCCCGGTTCTCAACTCCACCCCTACCCAGCTCACAGCCTCTAACCCCAAAACCCCCAGATCAAGTCCCCTTCCCCAGGAGGACCCCCTGTCCGTGTCTTGAACCCCGGAGTCCCAGCCCCAGAGTTCCAGACACCCGAGTATCTGTAGATCAAGTCCACCTCGTAAGGGCATTGCTTTCCCAGAAAGCCCCTGACTCAGTGGAACCTGACATATATGGTTGCAATAGCGACACATGAATCTTAGGGACAATTCTGCATGCCTGGAGCATGGCCAGCAGTTCCAGCATGTAGTTTGACATGCTAGGCTCAGCTGCGAGGACCTGATATGGTCCAACCTATTTAGAGCACAACTTACTTGCCCTCCCTTTAAGCAGATTCAAGTTCACAGTCAACATATACACCAGACTACCTTTGTCAATGTCTGGTTTGTCCTGTCTGCAATTATTCGCATGTTTTGTCTGCCACATGCATGTCTGCCAAGTTCCTCAATGTGTTGTGCACAAACTGCTTTATCCCCATATGAATAACTTCATCAGTGTGAAGTTCCCAAATCATTGATGGCATGTAGCCACTATTAAGTTTGAAGGGTGAGTACCCTGTAGTTTCTGATACACTCACATTAATTGCAAATTCCATGAGTGGACATTGATCCACCCAATCCTTCTGGTCAGGGCGCATGACTGCCCAAAGTATCTGTGTGACATTTCTATTCGCGCGTTCAGTCTGTCAGGTTCCGCTGAATCGGGGGCTTTCCGGGAAAGCGACGCCCTTACGATGCGGACTTGATCTACGGATACTCGGGTGTCTGGAGCTCCGGGGCTAGGACTCCGGGGTTCAAGGCAAGGACAGGG
>QFEW01011636.1:0-10103 GCA_003316525.1 Termitomyces eurrhizus
ACGCGCCTGTAAAAAAGGTGTAAAGTCGGTAACGGGTGTCGGCAAGTGTAAGGCGCCAAGGCGAAGCGCCTAGGAAGAAGCGGTAAGTAAACATGGTAAGGTAAGCGGTAAGGACACAGTAAGCTTAGCACAGTCTAAGCGTTGCTGATGCCTGCCGTAGCTGCAAGGCACGAATAGGTCGAAGATTGGCGAGAGTCTGCAACTGCCGATGAATTCGACGTTGCCGACCGTAAATGAGATTTTGAGCGTAAGGGAGACTAAAGAAGTGGGAGCAGGAAACTCTGGTCGATTCTTCTGATGGTGTATGTACAAGTCGGTAAGTAATATATATACTACAAGGAGTTCACCGTCGCCAGTGACCAACCATCGCCAAAGTGTGGTAAACTGGAAAATTTCATAGGGGTAGCTCCAACGGTTTCAGATCCCTACCATCTTTTCAAGACCCTTGGCGCCACCAGGCGGCAGATCGCGGTGCTAAACCATCACTCCATCACTCTTCTGTCTGTCAGAACCCCTAAGCGATGTTAAGCGCCAAATCGAGACGCTAAGCGGTGTCAGACGCCAAGGTCAAACGCCAAGCTGTCCGTCAGTTTTTGATAGATCATCAGGCTTCTCGCTAAGCGCTGTCGTCAGTGACTGATGCCATCTGTCAGTTGTCATTCTTGCTGCCGTTGGCGCTATCATTGATCGGATCTGCTTCTTGCCGTGTGCGGCCATCAAATATCGCCAAAATTGAATAATTAGCGCACGCTAAGGTATTTTGAGTCGGTGCCGTGTTGCCGTCGCCTGCCGTTGATGCGCTGATCCTGTATGGGGTCCTATCAATGGACATAATGAATGACGAGAATCTCATCTCGGAGTGCATTGGGGCAATACTCCCACGTGGTACAAATTCACCATTTGAGTCAGCATTTGCATTGTTGCACGTCATTGAGGACCATGTGTCAGTTTGTGCCACAGCACCTCAGTTGTCCATAGCCATGGATGACAGCTTCATAAAACAGTTGAAGGAAGGCTATATGACAGATCCTTGGTGTCAAAAGTTGATATCTGCAGCGAGGGGTATGACGTCCTTGGTAAATCATGACGGACTGTGGTTCTGCAGGTCACGCCTGCTCGTACTGGGTGTGGGGGACATTTGTGAACGTTTATTTTGGTGGGCTCACGATTTGTTGGGCCATTTTGGCTTTGAAAAGGCATATGAGGCCTTGCGTTGGGCATATTATTGGCTGCGAATGCGCCGTGACCTTGAGTTGGGATATATACCTGCGTGTCCAGAGTGTCAATGGTATAAGTCACTGACCTCCAAACCGATGGGACCTTTGCACCCATTGCCGATACCGGATGGTCAAGGGGAGTCAGTGGCAATGGATTTTGTGGGCCCCTTGCCAGAAGACGAAGGTTATAATTGCATATTGACTATTACAGATCATCTACATTCTGATATTCGGATTGTCCCAACTCGCACGGACCTCACTGCCCCACAATTAGCCAAATTGTTTTTTGAACATTGGTACTGTGAAAACGGCCTCCCGGCTGACATTGTATGTGATCGTGACCGCCTGTTTGTGTCCCGTTTCTGGAAACATCTGACCAAGCTCATTGGAGTCAAGATGAAGATGTCCACTGTGTACCATCCTCAGACAGACGGTGCGAGTGAACAATCAAACAAGACAGTAATCCAAGCCCTACGCTTTCATGTCGATCAGAGTCAGAAGGAATGGGTGAGAGCCTTGCGTCAAGTCCGTTTCGATATCATGAACACGATTAATAAATTGACCGGTTTTTCGCCTTTTCAATTGCGGATGGGTCGCAGTCCCAGGGTGGTGCCCCCTTTGCTGCCTGCGACAGAAGTTTTGGAGCCTGAGGAAGACGTCGCAAGAAAGGTCATTGAGAGACTTACATTGGACACCGCAACGGTGCAAGACAATATGTTGCAGGCAAAGATACAGCAGGCGGTGCAGGCAAACAAGACGTGTGAGGACGACTGTGACTTTAAAGTAGGAGACAAGGTGCTTGTTTGCACAAAGGACATGTGGCGAATGTTCAAAAGAAAAGGGCATAAGCGAGTAGCGAAGCTAATGCCTCGATACGATGGACCGTTTATAGTCACGGCAGTCCATTGAGAATCCTCAAATGTAACAGTGTTTTGTCCGAATGTGCCTGAATCGTATGGCCAGTATCATACATCAAAACTGATGTTTTTCAACGAAAACGACGCTAGATTGTTTCCATCTCGTGAATTCGACAAGCCTGGCCCCATTTTTGCACCTGATACGGGCCTCGAAGAGCATTACGTCGAAAAGATTGTGGATGCACAAAGACAGGGGAAAGGATGGCAATATCTTGTGAGGTTCCGAGGTTATGGCCCCGAACACGACGAATGGAAACCGGGACAAGAACTGTCGAACAATCAAGCTCTCGATGTCTGGTTGGCAGGGGAAGGGAAAGGATCAATTTGATTTCAGTTCTTTTTTGTCATGTCCCTGCCACCGGTAGCTTTTCCCAATGGGTTTTTGACGCACCCACGTGAGCAGTTTATTTTTTTAATACTAACAGCTTACTTTTCCGTTTCATTTTGTCGACATTTTTTTTCTGGATGGGGAGGGGTGTAATCCTAGGATTACGACACCTAAGTATTTGTACTAGTTTACTTGCCATTTACATTTACATCCACGTTAGGGCAGAGGGGAACTTATCTTCTTCCGAAACACTCATATTATCTCGTCTTACTACATACGTACGTTGCTCACCGCTAAGACAATATAGCGGGGTTTTATCGTCTGGCCGTGTTGTTCTGCTTAAGTGAGGACTCCGTCCTACAACAATATGACATATCAGGATGGGTAGATCAAGGCTTGATGCCATTAATATTTTTTTTGAGGGTGATGGTACCTATTTTAAATGGTAATTATTTGGCAAAAGCTTGCCATAGAAAGTCGTTGATTTTGCTCTCCACACCCAGGCACTGAACTTTGACTCTGAAATAATAGAAATGATAGTAGGTACTTTATATTACTCTTGCTCAATTCAGTTAGTTGGAAATTAACAAATCAAACTTGGTTGTCAATGCAGATAATTATATACATTAATATTGGGAAAGTCAGCTTTCTAAACTAGCAGAAAGTACTTAAGAGCAGCAAAGAAATATGCTAAAATTTTGAACTAAGGCAGCAAGCTTTTTCATATCAAAAGTCCCTCATGTGAAGTCTATAGTACTAGCACTGCCACTGCCACCTATACAGTCAACTTCTCTTCACTGCAAACAATTCAACCAATGCTGACCACTGCTCTCTGCATCTATATGCCCAGTGTTATAGTCTCTGATATCAAGAAAAACAAAGTGTCAGGAGACTTCTATTTCTGGCACTCTCTCAACACCTCTTGGCCTCTTCAGCAACCCTCAAGCACTCCCAAGGTTTCTCTGCACCTTCTCAGAGACTCCCAGGACCCCTCCAACTCTGTCCAAGATAAGTTTTATGTACTGTACAGCAGTTTCCATGCCATTACTGTCATGTTAATGTGCTGATAGGCTTCTGCTCAGACTGAGTGCATCAAAGGACAATACAGGCCTACTGACACTTGTCAATCTGGAGACTCAAGCTACCTTCTTGGACTCAGGATATCTTTGGCTATTGCTTCTCAAAGCAGGCTCACTTAACAAGTCTCAACTATCATTTGCTATTCATTGACTCCAAGGACTCACAACTTATGAAGAAATAATATTAGCACAACTGCAGAGAGGTGGTTTTGACCAAACCCTCATCAATTCTGAATGGGAATAATATTAAGCACTGCTATTTGTCAAGGCACCACTATCAGAAATATAGAAATTAATGTCGATGGGATCAGATATACTAAAGCTTGACACCTTGGCCTATTAAAAATATGGATAATATTTAGTGCCAGAAATCATCTGTCAAGGTTTTTCTGACCATATACCAGAATATCCTGGCCAATCAGACTTGTGTTAAAAAGTGAGCAGGTTATATAATTTTTTAAGTAGTTTAGAATTGCTGTAGCCAATAGGCTGTTATGCTGTTAGTCACTGTTATCCATGTGCTGTCAGTCACTATTGACAAGCCACCATTAGTTATAGCCACAAGAAGAGGTGCTAACTTGTAGCACTGCAGATAGACTTATTTTCAAATTACAGTTACACATAGTATGAAAAATAGCTACTAGAATGTAAATAACAACAAATCAGAACCTAGTTACTCTCACCATTCAAATCTTGCTAGCTTGACTTAGCATTGCTTGAAAATTAGGTGCTAGCAGCATCTATATTGTCTTCTTTGTCTACTGTCAGGACTCATATCATTTCTCCTCCCATCATCATCACCCAACTCCAGAATCTACACAGTCTATCTCAGCCACACCCCTAGATCTCAGCCACAGTCTTGTTTCAGCCACATCCAGGGTCTCAGCTACATCTAAGACTACTTTTTCTGTTTCAGATCACTCCCACCTATTCCAGATCACTTTCTCTTGACTTAGATTACTTCTACCTGACTCAGATCATTTCTACTTGACTTAGATCACTTTCACCTGACTTAGATTGCTTTCAGCTCCCTTTTTTGGTAGTGTCCTACAGCTATATAAGGTCCCCTAATCTGTAGCTACACTTCAGTCTAGAGATTACCTATTGTCTGCTTTTTACTTGTGTTCATCCTCCTTTCTCTCTTTCTTTCCTCACTTACTTTAGCCACATACTTGTTTGCTGTCAAGTCTGCCTAGATGGTTCTTTTGCTTTATAGGAGCTCCCTGGGTCAGAGGATCCTGACATCTACAGTTGGCATGATTAGGAAAGGAGGAATGGGATGAATGAAGCGTGTATTTTGAGATGTGACAATAGCGTGACTAGATTCGGTTGAACGTCAACCACCACCTTCACGCATATAACTTGTTATCTAAAACTTATTCGAACGTGTGTGCACTTCATGGTGTGTAATCCAGACCGGTCATACAATAGACACAATGGCAGGTAAAGACAGAAGAACCCGCAGCAGGACGGAGGCTCCCGTGCTGGCCTCAGTTCCGCAATTCACCTTACAACCTTCCTCAGTCAGACCTTCGTTGAGTGGATGGCCCGATCACACGCCCTTCATTGAAGAAGTAATAGATGAAATGGAGGATAGGGAGGAACCACGGGTGGAAGGACACTTGGATGATCAGACACCTTTCATCAGTCGAACTGGACGGCCTAAGGAAGGTCCCTGGGAAATCTCTCCCATACCTCTTCTCCCTAGTGCATTGATGGCACAAGAGGCAGGGGCAGCTTGCCAGGTAGAGACTCGGGCCAATTCGGCTGTGGGAGGCGAGAAAGGAGAGAGTATGCAACTTCCTTCCAGAATTTGTCAGGCATTGTCTCCAGTTCAACCTCGAGCAGCCAAACGTTCACGCCCAGTTACAGTGCAAGCCAACCTGGGGGGAACTCAGGGACGCGAGACAGAATCCCTCATGGGCAGAACGACAGACAACATCATTGGAGGCGATGTTCTCTTGACGCCAGCTGTTGTCGACTCCTTCATTCACAATGCAGTACCTGTTTTTCCTACTGCAGCTTCGCTTCAGGCTCCTCAGACACCTGCAAGTCGTCCTCGACGAGCTCATTCTACCCCTCACTCAGGAGCAACCTTGGATTATGGTCACCTGTCAGAGACTAGAGCTCTCACACATCGGGGGACCCCTTCCATTGAAGGTTCTCCAGTGGATTTGAGACCCACTGGTTGGGAGGCTCACCAGGAGCGGGAGGGCCAGGTTGTTATGCTGACAGAGGCTCAGCTTCAGAGGCTTCTCCGTGCTTATGGGCAGAATGTACCTAGAGATGGTAAGTTTCTGTCAAGAACCTTCAGCTCATCTTGCCACCTTCCATGCCCTTCTCTGGCTTATATGGCTATTACCGGCGTATTTTATTATGCGCACCTTGGCTTATTATGCCACACTTCTGACTTATTATATCACCTTCCTGGTGTGTTACACCACCACTGGGCTTCTGTTCACCTTTGTGACTTATTATGTCATTTTCTTGGCTTATTATGCTGCTGTCATTTATTTGGCTTATTATGCTGCTGTCATTTGGTGGCTTATTATGCCGCATTTTGGGCTTATTATGCCTACTCAGAGGCCTTTTGCTTGCTAGTGAGCTACACCTGCTTACGCCCACCAGCATTACAGGAACATCTCCAAGCAATTCAAACTCGTGGTTTTAGCATAGATCCACCTGTGTTTCTCAATAGGGGCTGCCCAGTTTCATGAGCTCATTCCTTGCCCCATGCAGGATCGGACAGATTCTCGGCGTGGCCTGTAGATGTTGGGGATCATCTGGCCCTGCCCTTGCCACGTCAGAATAACTTGCAGGCACGTGCTCCAGGCGTTTTCTTGGGTGAGGCCACAGAGTCCAAGGTTCCTCACCCTGCTTGTACAATGCATGGACGGCCACCTGTGGTGGGTCATCAGTTATCAGCAGCAGACAAGGTTTTTCCCCATAAGGTCAAGCGTGCACTCGAGGCTGGCATGCTTGAGTACATTCCCTTGGATTTGTTGACTGATGAGGCGTGTCGTCGTGCAGCATGTGAACCGCCTGCTCCAGAGTCAGCCTTTGTAATTTCCAACGGCAAGTTGCGACTTCCCAATGCTTCCTTTGATGTATCCAAGGAGAGCAAGCTGAGCTTTGATGATTGGGTTGGTGCCTCTACCAATCTTGTGGCTGCCATGTGCAAACATCTTCGAGTGGAGGGTGATTCCGGATCAGGGGGACCCATTGCCATTGAAATTGCGAACTCCTTTGAAGGTCACTTCAATTATCTCAGAAACCTCCTGAACGCCAGGGTTCAGTTTGAGGTTGTATTTGACTATGACCATCACCTTCGTGCTCTGTTTGTCCTTGATTCTCACACATTTTGGATGGACGATTTTCACTCTCATGTGTGGCAAGAGTGTTTGACTCAGCAGCATGCTGCCAGAGTTGCTTCCTTGGACAACAGACTCGCTTTGATGGAGTCCTTTCTGCCAAAATCTAAGTCCAAGGACTCGGGACAGTCCTTTTCATCCTTTCAATCAGGGTCCAATAATTCATTGACCGCTGCCAAACGTGCCTGTTGCATCGCATGTGGGGCATCAGATCACAAACTCCCAGCCTGTCGACGAGATGCTAAATACCTCAAGCAAGAGGGACGATCTTGGCGAACGCCCAATGGTGAACTCATCTGCTTTAGTTTCAACAGTCTCTCCTCCTGCAGTAGAGGAGCGTCTTGTGCTCATGTCCACCTGTGCTCACTGTGTGGATCCTCATCTCATGGGGCACAGGCGTGTTCTGCTTAACGAAATATTTCCATTGTCTACACCTTTGATTGCTGACAGGTGGGAAACCTCCTTATGCAATGCAGGGGTGTGGGACAGATTTGCGGAGGTGCCAAAAGGCCTCCATAGCGGTTTCAGTATTGGTTTGGATGCTTACAAATTGTTCAAGACTTTCTCTCCTGCAAATCATTGTAAGTTGCAACAAGCGCATGAATTCATTATTTCCAAGTATTCTCAAGAAATCAAGCTCGGCCGGGTGTCTCCTGGTTTTCTCCCTATGCATGCAGAAACTTTGTTCAGCCCTTTCCAGATGGCCCCTTTGAACGTTATTACTAGCGCCGGTGGTAAACTGCGCATTACGCTTGATCTTTCCTTCCCTCGAGCCGATCCAGGCATCACTTCTATCAATTCCTTAATTGACACTTCTTTATTCAAATGTGACTGGGGAACATTTGCAGATTGTTGGCTCCTTGTTGCAGATGCACCTCCAGGCATGCAGGTGGCAGTATTTGATATTGAATCAGCCTTCAGAATAATACCAACATGACCTGAGGATTGGCCATTGCTCGCCATAACCATAAATGGTCTTGTTCACTATGATTTTTGTCTCAATTTTGGTGCTGCTTGTTCCCCCGGCATTTTTGGCTTGGTGGCAGATGTGATTGTACAGATTTTTCTTCACCAGGGTGCAGACGCTGTTATTAAATGGGTCAATGATTTCCTCTTCTTTCGGTATCCAATATCCAACAGCATGCCTTATTCATATTCCTACGACGAATCTCTCATATGGTCTACTGCTCGTGATCTGGGCTGGCCTTGGGCCTCTGAAAAACATTCCCCTTTTTCTGACACCTTCAACTATATTGGCTTTGAATAGTCACTGGCTGACAAGACAGTGGTCCTACCGGCCAAGAAAAAAGAAAAATATTTGTCAAAGCTCGATTCTTGGACCTCTAAATCGGCCGTTTCATTGAAAGATACCGAATCCCTGATTGGCACGCTAAATCATGTGTGCCTTGTGGTACCTCAGGGGCGTTCTCACCTACCTTCTCTTTATGCCTTTCGTGCTTCATTTCCTTCTGAAGGCAGTTGATTTCTCAAGCATTGTCTAAGCAAAGCAGTATTGTCGGATTTTGAATGGTGGCTACACACCTTAAGGTTTGACTGGTATGGAGTGAGGATCCGTCAACCACCTGCTTCCTTGGACAGTCAGCTGTTTGTCAATGCTTCTACATCTTGGGGGATAGGTTTTGTGTTGGACCAAAAATGGTTGGCATGGCCTCTTCGGGATGGATGGCATTCAGAAGGAAGGGATATAGGCTAGGCAGAAATTGTCGCTGTGGACTTGGCTGTTTGTTGTCTCATCACCGCAGGCCTCCATAATTGTCATATACTGCTTTAGTTGGATAACTCTGGCATTGTTGGGGCTCTTTCTGCAGGGTACTCTCGGAGTTCCCAACAAAACTTCATCCTACGTCACATTGTCAACTCGTTTCAGATGCACAGCATTTGGCTAACTATTAAATGAGTTCCTAGCGACGCCAATCTTGCCGACAATCCGTCTAGAGGTTTATTTCCTCCGAGGTCATTGCTTTTTCCATTTCCACCACAGATTCCTCCTTATTTGAAACCGTTCGTGCGTTCATCAATACGTCACAATGAGTTGTCCAAATAGTATATCAACTTAATTGCACTCATCAAAACACAATTGAATCCTCTCTCCTCATGGACTCTACAATCCAATCCTCTCTCCTTCGAGCATGGACTCCTTTTCTAGCTTTCTCAAACTTGTAGTGTTATCGAATTCTTTCTTGTTCGGGCGTGGCCTCTTTCTAGCATTCACAAGCTGTCGAGTTACTTGTCATGTTGTGGGGTATCATTGTGAATAGAATCAACACATTGTTTTCTGTTGGTGTGAGCACCTTTGCGGTCACGTTATTCGTAGACCAGTGGCTGACAGGTATTCGGAATGTCTATAACTATTCGAAGTTCACCCCACAACCTTAATACATAAAGATGTCCAAGGGTTTTATTTTCGCTAGATGCAAGATTCCACATGTCTCTAGAGTCACTGAAAAAACCGGTAATTCTTTCCGGTACAAGCCATACGACATCTCCCGGAATACCTCACATTTAGCTAGACCTCTTGTACCTCGCAGTTCCCATCAGACTTCACAATCACTTCCCTCTTCGCATTCATATCAATATGCACAGGCATCAATGATGGAGATGGACCAGAAGAAGGTAGATTTTGTCATAAACAAAGCTTGGTCAGATTCGACGCTGGACCGCTACAATGCTTCTGTCAAGGAATTTTTCTCATTCTGTCACGCTAGAGGGATGCAGCCTTCATTAGCAATGTCAGCCTCGGAAGATATTCTCTGTTCCTTCGCAGCATCTATGGCAGGCTCCAGGGCTGGTGGTACTGCTTCAGCAAAGATAACTGGTTTACAAGCTTGGCATATACAGAACAACTTACCATGGATGGGTTCTTCAAGACTCAAATATACCTTAAAAGGCACAGAAAATCTTCGTCCACTGGAATCTATCAAAGAGAAACGACCTCCAGTTTTCTGCGAAATGCTTGATGCCATTCAGAAGAAGTTGGATCTCCACTCTCCACTGGACGCTTGTATTTGGGCAGTCGTCACCGCTTTCTTCTGGGCCCAAATTTGCATGGGGGAAATTTGCCCTAGAACAGAAAAGAATTTTGATCTTACGAAATTTCCTACCTGGAAACATTTTGGGTTACCCAACAATAGCGGCACACGCTCATTGCATTTACCTCACACAAAAAGAGG